>APFE031015011.1:7272-97300 GCA_000404065.3 Pinus taeda
TTTTCAATTCCCAATTAGATTTATATATGCTACTTCAGTGAAGTGAACTTGCATGTGTATGCTATTGTGATTAAATAAACTGTAGTATACACAAAGAACTTATGATTTAGTCCATTTATCATGTTTTGATCTTTAACTAGTGCATAAGTATCTTACTATATAGTAACTATGTGCAATAATAACATAATAAACCATCACACATAAGCAACACACATGAACACCAAGATTTAAGGTGGAAACCCAATTCGGGAGAAAAACCACCTGGTGTTGTCGTCTCTATCTTCTTTTAATATAAAGAAAATCTGTTTACAATATTGTACTAGTGCAGTATCATACCAGTACGACCCACCTATAGAAGGCTACAACCTTCTCTCATTTTCCAGCTTCTACTAGAAGGGATCAACAACCCCCTAGCTCTTATACTAGCTGATATGTTTACTAGTACGAAGGCACTGACCTATAAAAGGCTACGACCTTATCTCTTCCTCCAGGGATCACGTTTCATTAATTTTTAGACTAGATGCTCCTGGTACACAACAATACAATATGAAGGCCTTGTTTCATCAAATTTTCACACTAGACCCATCAGAAACTTAGAAACTTAAACTGCATCAACCAACAATCAATTAACCTGAACAGTCAGATCACTATCAGCAGAATATTGTGTTGAACCCAGAAACCTGCATCATCATTCAGAACCAGCTGTAACCTCAAGAATCATACATCAGAATGTATACGCTACTTTAATGAACCCAACCTATGTGTATACACTACTTACTGCAACAAAACCTTCGTATACCTCCAAAACTACTGAATCATAAAAATTTCTGAATCAAATTTATATCCCCACCAATAATATTCTAAACATCTACTGTCAATTGCAGAGATCTAGATAGTCAGCAACAAAGATAACCCTTCTGTCTTAATCAATCAATCAAACAAAAACTCTTTATGCATTCAATTTTACTTTCATATCTAAGAAGAATTCATTGACAAACAACAATAAAACAACAACACTGATAAGATAGATTAGTAATTTCAGAACAACAAGATTTTCTTTTGCATACGATACTTGTAAGAGTCGAACCTGCATGTATACACACATTTACCAAGGCAAACCAATGTATAGATCTGCAAATATTATCTTACAACTTCGCTGCTATTCCAGACTTCAGACATACCCACATCATGACATTTAAATAATAAAACATGCCTAAGCAATCAGATCTAGCCTAACCAATATCAGATCATACAATGATAAGTCATTTCAGGTCTCATGATCCCGATCCAACATTGTATCTGAGGTGCACAAAATATTTCAGATTATATCATAATCATAACCCCTGAAACATAAAATATACTTTAGATAGAAGTATTCCTAAGAAACCCTTTCACTTGCACACCTAGCCCTTTGATCTTCTCCTCCTTATATAGTTTTGTCCTTCATCAATACCTCAGACCAAAACAACACTTAGAGCTTGTGGTATTCTTGGAAGGGATCAAAGATTCGTTACTCCACTCAAAATTATGGGCTCATACCATTGTATTGGCCCTTGGTATTCTTTACTCTTGAATTTTCTTGATTTTCGAACCCATGCGCGATTTTCCTCTTGTGAAAGTGCATGCATATGTATACGCTCTTTTTTTTCTGTGAACCTGTGTGTATACACTGCTTTGTGAAGCTAAACTTGCGTATAAAGCTTAAACTATTTGAAAACATCCTTTTACTTCAACTTATTGAATCTGATCAGTAGGCCTTTGTTCCAACTTCCTGTTCTTCTATACCAATGCCCCGTTACCTCAAAATTGACCTGTTACACTGTGAGTTTCCCTTTGTCAAATTTGAGTTGACTTATGAGTGAGTTGCCATCAAGGACAAAACTTGTATCATAATGCCAACAATCTCCCCTTTGGACTTGATGGAAACCATATTGGTGTTGATTACTGTAAGCTATAGAAACTGTTAGAGATGCCAAGCAACACCAAAATACTCTCCCTGTTTGACATCAAGGGAAAAGGGTGGTCCAAGATACTCTCCCCGTTTGAGATACACTATGTTGTCCATGCTCCCCCTTAGTACATGCAAAGTTTGCAGAGATAATTTTCAAAAGAATAAAATGAATCAATAAGTAAGTATGACCTCCCTAAGACCAATGAATCATACATACATCAACCACCCAACCAAGAGGGGATACACCAAATTTGACTCATCCACCCAACCAAGTGGGTATATACCAATTGTTTATACATGACTGAAATATGGAAATTATTACATCATCCTTCCCATGCAAAGTGTGGATACAAATTACATCATATGTCCAATAAGACTCATTCAAAAATAGACTATGACAGAAGGAGGCACATTACACCCTAGATCTCTACATGATATATGCAACAATTGATATGAATATTTGAAACCACAGTTGTAATCAACAACCATAATGCCAACAATGCAGAATGTTTGATTAGGTTAATGCTCCCGCTGAACTTGTGCTACCTGTGCATTGTCAAAAAATCATTCATCAAGGCATTTTCCTTAGTCAGATAAAAATCAATGAACAAAGCATATTAGTAGGTTGTAATCATCAATATTAGACTGAGCACCCATATTAGACCCACTGTTTTTCCATCAGAAAAACATATACGCTCTTGTAGCCACCGAAACTCGCATATATACGCGACTATCCTTCTTGAAACCCATGTATAGGAACCTTCTGTTGAAAAGTTGGATTTAATAGTAGGATGATGCAAAAAATACTCCCAGTTTTTTTTGAGATATTCAAATATTTCTCTGGGAAGTGACTTGGTGAATATATCAGCAACCTGTTGTTTGGAGGGAACATACTCCAATTTAACCTTTTGTTCAAGCACTTTTTCTCATAGAAAATGGTACTTAATGGGTATGTGCTTGGTATTTGAGTGCATGACTGGATTTTTCAAAATGCTAATGACACTTGTATTATCACATAGAATAGAGATGGGTGGAGTACATGTGATTTGAATATCTTGCAATGTTTGCATCATCCAAAGTAGTTGTGTGCAACAAGATGCAATTGCCGCATATTCTGCTTCAGTTGTAGATAAGGCAATTGAACTTTGTTTCTTGCTGAACCAAGACACTAACCGTGATCCCATGTAGAATGCACATCCACTAACGCTTTTTTGATCATCAACATTTCTTGCCCAATCTGCATCTGTATATGCATGAAGAGTAAGATCTATGTCTTTAGGATACCATAGGCCAAATTCTTGAGTTCCTTGAAGATAATTGAATATTATTTTTACTGCTAGAAGATGTGATTCCTTTGGATTTTCTTGGAACCTTCCAACAATTCCTACTGCATGCATGATATCAGGTCTGGTACCAGTTAGATAGAGTAGACTTCCAATCATAGCTTTGTATGCTGGTTGATTCACTGTACGTGATTCATCATTAGAACTGAGACTGCATCATGTTACCATTGGAGTACATACTGGTTTAGAATCTTCTATTCCATACTTCTTCAGAATCTGCTTGACATATTTAGTTTGTGAAATAAAAATACCATCTTTCGATTGATGTACTTGTAGACCAAGAAAACGAGTAAGTTCACCAAGTAAGGACATTTCAAATTCTTGTTGCATAATCGAGGCAAATTTTTGACACATACATTCTTCATTGCTACCAAAGATGATATCATCAACATAAACAACAATAATTAGTAGTTTGACATTTTCAATCTTTGTGTATAATCTGATGTCTGCAGAACATTTTGTGAAACCTTGTTGTTGTAGATATTTGTCAAGATGATAATACCAGGCCCTTGGAGCTTGTTTCAGACCATATAGAGCCTTTTTGAGCTTGCATACAAGTTTTGCATCATTTAATATAATTACTCCTTCTAGTGGCTCAATATAAACTTTTTCTTCTAAATCCCCATTAAGAAAAGCTAATTTTACATCCATTTGATATACTTTGAATTTTCGAAAACTTGAAAGAGAAAGAAACATTCTTATGGCTTCAAGTCTGGCAACAGGTGAAATTTTTTCTTCAAAGTCTATACCTTCTTGTTGAGCATACCCTTTACAAACAAGTCCTTCTTTGTTTCTAATAACCTCTCCATTTTCATTCAACGTATTCTTAAATATCCATTTTGTTCCTATAACATTTTTATCTTGAGGTCTAGGAAGTAATTCCTAAGTATCATTCTTTTCAATTTGGTCAAGTTCTTCATCCATGGCCTTAACCCAACCTTCATCTTTGCTAGATTCATTTACATTTTGTGGTTCTATGGAGGATAATAATGCTAGATAACTTGAGGTTCCTATAAGAGTTCTTCTTACCTGTACTCCAGACCATTTTTCTCCTAGAATTTGAGATTTTGGATGATTCTTTTGAACATACCTGGATGGAGTTCTTGCCTTGTCTATTGTATCTTCTTCTGATGCTTCATTGGTTTCATCCTATATATCATTTTGATTTGATACGGGAAAGAATTCACCATCTTCCTCATTTTCATATTCCTTTGTTGATTTCATCTGTTTCAGATTTCTGCATGCTTCATCAATTACTACATTAATGCATTCAACAATTTTCCGAAGTCTTTTATTATAAAATTTGTATCCTTTACTTTTGGATGAATAGCTAAGAAGAATTCCTTCGTCTGCTCTGGGTTCAAACTTACCAAGTTTGTCATTAGCATTTTTAATGAAACATTTTCTTCCAAAAACTCTTAAGTGTTTTACAGTAGGAGGCTTACCATACCAAAGTTCATATTGAGTTTGATCACTATTTACCCGAACATTAGCTTTGTTGAGAATAGTCACGGCAGTAAATGCAACTTCACCCCAGAAGGTGGCAGGAGTTCCAGATTCATCAAGCATAGCTTGAGCCATTTGTTGAATTGTTATGTTCATTCTTTCTACTACGTTATTTTGTTGACGAGTTCTAGCAATAGAGAATTGCCTTTTTATTCCATGTTGTTCACAAAAATCAAAGAATTAATTTGATGTGAATTCTCCCCCTCGATTAGATCTAAGAAATTTGATTTTTCGATCTGATTCATTTTAACCTAAAGCTTTGAAGGCTTTAAAATTTTCAAATGCTTTATCTTTATGCTTTGGTAGACCTATCCAACACATTCTAAAAAAATCATCAATGAATAAAATAAAGTATTCTTCTCTACGAGGTGACTTTTTCCTTGTTGGTCTACATAAATCAGTATGGATGAGTTCAAGGGGCTTACTGGATGATCCTTCTTTTTCACTGAAATGAACTCTGGTTTGCTTATCGACTTGACATGGTTTGCATATGGCATTTTTTGGGATGTTGATATCTGGAAGATCACAGACCGCCTTGAGCCTACATTCTTTTCTTATTTGAGAAAAGATTAGACGTCCCAATGCTCTGGCCCATAACCAATTTTCATCTGTTTTTCCAAGATAGCATTGATTTTGTCCGCCTTTGAGTATGTATAAATTGTTTGGAGTTCTTGTACCTTTGATTACAGTCTTTCCTGTATCAAGCTCACGAACCACACATCTGTTTGATTGAAACACAACTTCATTTCCTTGATCACACATTTGACTGACACTCAACAAGTTATGTTTTAAACCATCAACATACATGACATTTCCAGCTTTAACATTTTCTTTCAAATAAACATAACCTTTACTTTTAATGATAGCTGGTGTGTCATTTCCGAAGGAGACATTCTTTTCTTTTTCTAAGGCATTATATGAATGAAGTTTTTCTTTATCACCTGTCACGTGTTTGGAGCATCCGCTATTAATGCAACATTGATTCTCTTGTCCTTCTACAAACAGAGCTATGCCACATCTTTCTGATTGAAATTGCTTCTTTCTCCATACCTTGGAATTTGATGATGTTTTCTCTTTTTGAAGTGTTGACCAAAATTTGCTCCTGCATTCAGATTCTTCATGACCAAAGTTATTACAAAACGAACATTCATTTTCATCATCAAGAGGAGAAAAGCTATTATAGGAACTTTTCTTGATTCCTATTACACTCCTTTGATTTCATGTTTCTCTAGTCATGATAGTTTTGTAAGCAACACATTGAGGAGCCTTATGCCAAAAGTTATGGCATGAAAAAGATTGTCCATTAAAGAAGTTTATTTGATCATAAAATCTTTTGGAATTGTTTACCTGTTAGTTTATGCTTTTATTGATGTTCATCCTTGGAGTAAATTGAGCATGATTTACCTTATGAGTACTTTTAGGCTTTTGCTGACGATTGACATATTGTTCACTAGTCTTTGTTGCATCAAAATAGCTTCTGGTGGAGGTTGACGAATTTTGTGATTGGGATGATTCTTCAGTATATCCAAGACCTGTATTTACAAGAGGGGAACGTTGAACTTTGATGATTTCATTTAAAGTTTCTGATCCTTTAGAAAATCTAAGATTAGGAGATTTTGTCTTCTCAAGTTCTTTTCTTAAACCCACAACTTCACATTCTAGTTTTTCATTGTGCTTTTCTCTTTCAATGAGTTGTTGTGTCAACGTGTCTATGATCATATTCTTTTCTTCCAAACAGATTTTGAGTTTTGTGATTTCTTCAAGAAAGTCTTCCTCTTCTAAGGCATCGAAAATATCATCATTGTCATAAGCCATGAGTAGTTTATGATCTTGTTCAGTTTCATCTTCATCATTATTAGATAATCCATCACTATCTTCATGGGTATAGAAACTTCTTCTATTGACAACCTATTTACTATTGCCTTTTGCATATTCCTTTCCTTTTTCATATTTATCTTTATGAGGACATTTGACAGCATAATGGCCAACTCTACCACAAGCAAAGCATTTGAATGATAGCTTACCTCTTAATCTTCTAGAACCCCGTTGAAGCTTATTGACAAAGTTTACCTCATCTTCTTCTTCTGAAACATATCCTGATTCATTGTGTTCTTCCTTTTCTTTTCCCTTTGCTGAAGCTTTAAAAACAGATTCTGTCATATCTGATGGATCTCCTTTCCTCATTTCAAAGGCAGTTAGAATTCCATGAAGTTGAACCATATTAATAGATTGAAGATCCTGCTTTTCTTCTATGGCAGATACTTTTGATTGAAATTTAGAAGACAAAGATCTCAAAATTTTCTCTACTAAAGTAGCCTCCTTTATCTCTTCATCCAGATTCTTCATAAAATTAACAATCTCATCTACGTAAAAAGTAACTAGCAATAATTTCATCACTATGCATCTTAAGAGTTTCATACTGAATTGTGAGAGTTTGAAGCTTAGCACATTTTACCTAGGAGTCTCCTTCGTAGCTCTAAATGATTTTGTCCCATATCTCTTTGGCTATCTTGAACTGCATGAATTTGATGAATTTTGATTCTATCAGACTTCCCAATAAAGTATTGATTGTTTTGGCATTGGTTTCGTATAACTTCTTACTTGCTATATCAGTAGGTATTACAGCTGGAATTTGATATCCTCCTTCCACACTTTCCCAAACATCGGCTCTAAGTGATTGAAGATAAGCTCTAGTTCTTATTTTCCAATATACCAAGTTGTTCCCATTGAAGATTGGTGGTCTGATAGATCCCATGCCTTCATGATTTTTCATCTTGAAAGATCTCCCTTCAAGTGATCAAGCTTCTTCTGAAGGACCTGCTCTGATACCAATTGTTGGAAATAATACTGAGAGGGGGGGAGCGGTGAATCAGTATTTACACTTCAACAATTTTCAATTCCCAATCAGATTTATATACGCTACTTCAGTGAAGTGAACTTGCGTGTGTATGCTACTGTGATTAAATAAAGCAACATATACCTAGAGAACTTATGATTTAGTTAATTTATCATGTGTTTATCTTTAATCAGTGCATCGGTATCTTAATATATAGTAACTATGTGTAGTAATAACATAATAAACCATCACACATAAGCAACACACATGAACACCAAAATTTAAGGTGGAAACCAAATGCGGGAGAAAAACCACCTGGTGTTGTCGTCTCTGACTTCTTTTAATATAAAGAAAAATTGTTTACAATCTTGTACTGGTGCAAATTCATACCAGTACGTAGGCACACACTTGCAAAAGGATACAACCTTCTCTCGTTGTCCAGCTTCTACTAGAAGGGAGTTACAACCCCCTAGCTCTTGTACTAGCCGATATGTTTACTAGTACGAAGGCACCGACCTACAGAATGCTACGACCTTCTATCTTCCTCCAAGGACAATGTTTCATTAATTTTCAGACTGGATGCTCCTGGTATACAACAATACAATATGAAGGCCTCGTTTCATCAAATTTTCACACTAGACCCATCAAAAACTTAGAAACTCAAACTACATCAACCGACAATTAGTTAATCTGAACAGTCAGATCACTGTCACCAGAACACTGTGTTGAACCCAGAAACCTGCATCATCATTTAGAACCAGCTACAACCTCAAGAATCATACATCAGAATGTATACGCTACTTTAATGAACCCAACCTGTGTGTATACGCTACTTCCTGCAAAAAAACCTGCATATACCCCCAAAACTACTTAATCATAAAAATTTCTGGATCAAATTTGTACCCACTAGTGATATTCTGAACTCTACTGTTAATTGCAAAGATCTAGAAAGTCAGCTGCAAAGATAACCCTTCGCACTTAATCAATCAATCAATCAGACAGAAACTCTTTATGCATTCAATTTTACTTTCATATCTAATAAGACTTCATTGGTAGACAACAGTGAAACAACATCACTGATAATATAGATCAGTCATTTCTGAGCAACATGTTTTTCCTTTGCATACGCTACTTGTAAGAGTCGAACCTGCATGTAACACACTTTTACTAAGGTGAACTAACGTATAGATCTACAAATATTATCTTACAACTTCGCTACTATTCCAGACTTCAGACATACACAGATCATGACATTTAAATAATAAAACATGCGTAAGAAATCAGATCTAGCCCAACCAATATTAGATCATATAATGATAAGTCATTTTAGGTCTCATGATCCTGATCCAACATTGTATCCAAGGTGCACAAAATATTTCAGATTACAGCATAATCATAACCCTTGCAACATAAAATATACTTCAGATAGAAGTATTCCTAAGAAATCCTTTCACTTGCACACCTGGCCCTTTGATCTTATCCTCCTTATATAGTTTTTTCCTTCCTCAATACCTCGGACCAAAACAACACTTAGAGCCTGTGGCATTCTTGGATGGGATCAAATAGTCATTACTCCGCTCAAAATTGTGGGCTAATACCATGGTATTAACCCTTGGTATTCTTTACTCTTGAATGTTCCTAATTTTCCAAACCATACGCGCTTTTCCTTTTGTGAAAGTGCATGTATACATATACGGTCATTTTGTTCTATGAACCTACATGTATACGCCGCTTTGTCAAGTTGAACCTGCGTATACAACTTAAACTATCTGAAAAAACATCCTTTTCCTTCAACTTCTTGAATTTAATCAGTAGAACTTTATTCCAACTTCCTATTCTTCTGTACCAATGCCCTGTTACCTCTGAATTGACCTGTTACACTATGAGTTTCCTTTTATAAAATCTAAGATGACCTGTGAGTGAGTTGCCATCAAGGACAACACTTGATTCATAATGCCAACAAAAAGAAAGTATACAACAACATTTTACCTACAAGCTATGTCACAAGGTGCGTCGAACTTTAACCTTAATAAGGTTCGAATTTTGGCAAACCTTAAAAAAAAATTGAGGTTCGGCGAACCTAATTGAACCTCATAGCCATTGCCAGTTCAAGATCAAAAATTTTAACCCACGTCACAACTCGAGCGTGTAATTTATACCCTTTGCCAGTTTCCATGTCCGTATAATTTTGATGTTAGTGATGTTGATTTCTTTACTATTTTTCTATAATTCTTTGTGTAATATCTAATATATATATATATATAATATAATATATAAAATAATTAATAAATATATAAATATAATATTAAAATAATATATTAATATATATATATATATGAACCCAATGGTGAACCTCATTCGAACCTCATCAAAAAATTCGAACTCAAATCAAACCTAACTCATTGTCGAACCCTAACTTGAACGTGAACCATGTGACATTGCCTACAAGTATGGTTAAAAGAATTTGTTGTAATGAAAAATCCATTTAAATATTCGACCATTTATATCAGGTTTTTTTCATGAAGTACTTGATGGCATCATGGTTTGTTGAAAAAATACTTGATACCTAATGAAAAATGCTTGAAATTGCTGAGAGAATAAAAAAATCCAACAATTTTGTTTTTAGTAATTGTGTATTTTAGCTATACATTAGATTTCTTTTTTTGCTAATAAAGAAAATTACATAAGACATTTTATTCTCGTTGCCCTAACAATACCCCCATTTCTTTATCTAAAACATTAATACAAACATGGAAAGGAAATTTCTAATTAGGCCCGTGGAGGATAGGGTTTGTGGTGATTATTTTCTTTATATAACAAAATTCCTCTTGAAATTGTGGTGTCCAATAGAAATATATGCCTTTGGCTAGTATGGAAGTAGAGGGGAGGTTGTTTTGTTGAATCTTTATAAATCTCCTACAGTAACTTGGATGGCCAAGGAAACTTCTAACACATTTGATTTTTAGGAGTAGGTAGATGCTTTATAATGTTTACTTTGGTTTGGTTTACCTTATTTCCCTTAGAAGGTAAGTGATGTCCCAAAAAACTCCCTCAACCATAAGAATATGGCTAAGGGAGATGTTCATATCTTCACACCTTTGGAGAAATTTTTAAATATTTGTTAGGGCCTCCTAAAAGGAGTTTCCATAGGGTGTGAATTCATGACCATATAGATTTCCGTAGTGGCATAGATGAGGTGTAAGAATATACTAAGTAAAAATTCTTGGAAAGTTGTGGGAGTATTATATATGCCAAAGGGAAGGACACTATATGTGAAGATGCCCAAGGGGCTAGTAAAGGTAGTTTTATCTTTATCTTCAAAGCCCATTTTTTTTTACTGTATCCACTAAATCCATTCAAGAATGAGAAGTATTCCTTTCCTACTAAGATATCTAAATCGGTCAATATAAGGAAAATAAAAATGGTCTTTCATAGTGGCCTTATTAAGTTCCCTATAATATACACATACTTTCCATTTGTCATTCTTATTTGGGACAATGAACAAGGGTATATAGAGGTATATATTCCGTTCATATTCTTATAGTCCTGCATAAATGTTACAGCATGGTTTTTCAAGACAGCCAATAGTTTATACTCTTTATTACCAATGCAATTGTTGTTGATTTTCAAAGTTCTAGAGTGGTGGATTTCTATTGTTTTGATGGTGGGATTATAAATAATAATTGTGAAGAGTTATGCTAATAAATTCCCTTCTTGATCAACAATTTATTTAGGTTGTTTTCTCGTTGTAGCGGCTAAAACCACCCTCCAAAATTTTTGCCTTAGCCTTGTTTTGGAGCCTCTCTTCCAACCTTCACAGCAGCTTGCCTTGCTTCGTCAAGTTCACAAGCTTCAGTGTCTTTATTGCACAAAGGCAGTGTGTTGGTCACAATTTGATCCATTCCCCTCACAAGTTGTTCACCCGGACTTGGTCTAGCTGCAAGCCGAGCAGCTTCCCCTTGAAAATTGCGCATTTCTAGAGGGCAACCAACCTTCCCTCCAGAAATTGCACAATCCTCTCTAGAAGCTTGTTGGGCTCCAGGATTGTGCAATCCTCCCTGCTAGCACTCCCAGCAGGATTTATGCAAATTTTCCCAGCAGCATGTTGTTCAGCCTAGGATTTGTGCAAATCTGGGCAGCAGTCAACTACTCTGCCCAAAAATTGTACAAATCTCCTAGGCAGCCATCCCAACTCCCAGCCAGAAATGCACATTTTTCTCCAACAGTCGAGTAGTCTTTTGCATGTGTAGCTGAGTTGATCTGTTCGCTCCAGGATTGAGAAAAACAAACTTGCATGCACATGTTGATTCTCCCAAGGCACCATGCAAATGCATCCCTTATTTCAGGGGATCTACATTTAGCAATTGGAGGTTACATGCAAGGAGCAATTCCGAAACCTCCCACCAAGTGTCGCTTCCCCTAGATTCGTGGCATGCACATCACAAACTTGATGTTATCAAAACTCATCAATCGAGCATTGTAGAGCTCATTCCTCACATCAACCTTGTAGTCCTGACATCCCACATCACATCTAGGAGTGGTTGGCATGCTCAGCACAACTGTTTTGGGGTAAGCCCGCTTCCCATGCCTTGTGATGCATTTTTGTCGCTTTTTGTGTTTTCACTTGTGGGAGTACTATTTTCTTGATTTATTTGAATGCCTGCTATCGTTTACATATATACTAGCTTGTCCTAGCTCTGTTTTAGTTTTCGTTGCTATCTCACTGTTATCGCATGCATGAAACTGTTTTGCATGGATGTTTTCCTAACCAGCAAACTGCCTCACCCACATGCATGTTGATATGTTTGTTGAATCTTTCATTCATATTTTGCATGCACTGTCAATTACTTCTGCTATCACTTTGTGTCACCATGCATTCATTGACTTACTTTCTTTTAGTTGCTTGTCGACGAGTTGGTCCAACCTTGGCCTAGGCTTTGCCTCCACCAAGGATGCATTGCACAATCTAGGGAAGGAAGGCTCACCTTCCTCTCCACAAATGCACATTCCTACCCAGCACTGACCTCCAGGACTAATTTGCGCATTACTGGAGGACAGTGGCTGCTTGGCCCAAGAAATTGCGTAAATTTGTCCTTGGGCCAACTGTCCTTCCCAACTGGAATTGCACATTGCAGAATCCTAGTAGTCAGCAGCTAAACTGGACTGTGCATTGTGTAATTATAGCAGTCAATTAGTCTCATGGCAACCTAGAATGTGCCTTTTGCAGTATTGGAAGTCGGTCTCCTGACCTGCCAGTCGAAATTGCGCAACCTTCATGATCATTCACCCAGGTATGTTGCAAGTTAGTTCTCATGTTCATGTTGGTTTTTGAATAATAGATTGCTTGCCATGATTGTTGCCATGTCTCTAGGTATTGTAGGTGTTCATCTACCTCTAAGCAGTACAGGTACAATGGTTTCCAGGGGAGAAGAGATGAAGACACCATTTAGAACACACTTGGGGATGCGGTCGATCAAGTGTCTATGGACTAAAGATATGACAACAACAACATCAAAATGAGCAACATCATGAACATCAGCTGAAGATAGCATACCAAATGCAATGAATGCAAGAAGGGGGATGTTGACAACAGGGAGGAAAAACAAGGTTGCAAGCTCAAGCAGGTCCATTGATGATGAAATCAACTTTGGAGACTTCGGCTATGAACTGACGACGTGACATGAAGATCGTGCGAAGGTAGAAGATGGGAAAAAGCAGGAGTTGGATGTGTTGAAGCAACAACTCAGGAAGAACATGAAGCTGCGTAGACAGATAAATGAGTTGTAGCAGGATCAGGGACAATAGTGGGTGCAACGTGCACTCACGGATGAAACTGCACCTGGACAAGTTAAAGATCCATCCCAGCAGATAACATGGAGTAGACATGGTGAGAAGTGTGGTTGATTGCATGCAAGGGATTTAACAACATGCATGTCATTGTGCTCACACATGCAATTGAACACATTCAACACACTCACCAAGGCAAAGACAAGAAGCAAGTCCAATTGGAGCTGAATGGGTACTTCGGAAAGTTGATGTGCATGACCACCAACACACACTTGAAGATCAACATGGACACTATGCATTAGTGTGTTGTCGGTTTAGCTGCACCTAAGAAGACCATGCGCATGTTAGCAGAAGAGTTGGATGAGGGGGTCGAACCAATGCACCGGTTGCAACAAAAGCAAGAGTTCACTTTAGCAAGATGTCACCATGAGGTGCATGCACACCATCATAGATGACCAAGCTTGGCATTAGCTCACCAACTTCACCATCACAAGCATGTCAAAGAGTTGGTCTCACCACAGGAGACCGAGTGTCAGTGGTGTCTTGCAAGGCTTGCTCAAGCCATGTTGTCTTAGATGAGTACATGTGCATTGTAAAGTTGAGTCATGTCAAGTGTAAGTCAAGTGTCAATAGTTGGATGTAACATTCATAGAGTAGGTGAAGAGTCATGAGGGTAGTTGAACTGTAGTATACCTAGGGGGTATAATATGGGGTACAAAGGGAGGTACCCAAGGGAATAATGTAATAATGGGATGGGCCATAGTAATAAATAAGGTGGTTAACCCGTATCATGTAAGGGGCCACAAGTAGTTAGTAATAATATAATGGGCCCATGGTATTAGATAGATGGTATTGAGGGAACCATGGTAATGACCCATGGTATTGTATGTATGAGGCCTATATAGAGGCTAGAGACTCCCCATTGAGAGAGGTCAAGGAATATTGTATGAACAGGCATATGTCTTGTGGAGTGTTCTCCTTCCTTAAGGAGTGAATGTATGGTGTTGCCCTACCTTAAGGGTTTGATCAATAGATAAGAATTTCTATCTATTTCTATCTTATTAGTTTTGGGTATATTTGTATTCTCATAAATTTTCATATTAGATTTATACCAAGTGGTATCAGAGCTATAACATGAACTGTCACAAAGGGGAATGTCAAGGGTCACCCCACCCTTTGCTATAAATAGTCCCTCATAACTCATTGTAGAGGCTTTTGGTCAGCCAAGCTTCTACTAAGACTATTTTGAAGAAGGATTGGACAATATTGTAATGTGCCTTGGCTTCTCCACTGCACGGAGCTAGTACATCTCTTTGGAGGAGTAGGCGAAAGTGGTTGTAATGTTCCATTGTTGGGGCTAGAAAGTTTACATGGACGTATTATATGATTGTGACTTACACTTCTTTATATAATAAGAGGCAACACATTTTCATGCATATGTTGTTATTGTAGTTGGACTTCTCTGGTTACTTTAATGATATGTTTTGTTTAACTTACGTACTTGTGGATGAACTGATTCACATGCAATTATATGAATCTTGTCGTTAATTTGTTGCATATGTTGTTAATGTTGTCACTGTCTGTGTCAACTGCTCTGTCGGACATCAGACATACCTTTCACTTGAACCTTTCTATAATAACTGTCACACTCGTCTCAAAATGATCCCTGAGTGTTGTACGTGTTATCTTACCTTGTATAATGTGACTGTCGCATCTGAGTGGACTACTCCACTGGAATTTATGCATGTCCTTTGTGTCTTATGTTCCTAGTCAAGTTGGGACTGATCCCTTTCAAACTGGAACTCACCTTCACCTCCTCCCCCCTTCAAAGTGTTGGAACCTCTCATACACCTTCCTTGAATCGTTGCATCAGTCACACCCTTGTTGCTAACAGAGTTATTCTACTTGCCTCTGTGCGAAACCGAAGTCAAGGCATTACCTTACGACCCACTGTTGGGACTCCTACACCAAACGATCTGAGGTCTAATTCGGACTTCTCACCGGGGAGATCCCCTTAACGTATTGGCAGGTCTAACACCGTCAACATGTCCATCATTTAATCCATTTATTATCACAACAACATGGTATTTGTTTTGCAAAAAAATAGATATGAAGGTGAATTCATCAGACTATATGTTTCCTAGTGCTATGTCAATGGTGAAAATGGGATAGGTAGTGGCCTTGATAATGCATTTTTCTTATTCCTACCCACATTAGAATATCCTTCTCTATTAATGTTTGAGAAGAAGGTTAAAGAACAACCTATATTGGGATTCACCATTTGTGATGGTCATGTTTCATACTTTACATTTAATATATGCATTTTTCGTGGCCATCCATAACCTTCCCAAGATGTTAATTTTAGGCATGTTATATGCTTTAGAGAATTTATTTCAATTTTCACTGTTAGATCAATATGTTTTCCAGATTAGCAATCACATCATCATTAAAGTAAACTGCAAATAGAACATAAACATAAATCGCAAAAGACAAGCCAAGGCAAGAGGACACAAGATGTGGAGCTAGCCAGGGAAAAACCAGAATGTGGTGAAACCCTTGATCAATTCTTCTTATATGTTCTTCAATAGTTCAAGAGAGAGAGAGAGAGATAGTATGTTTACAACAGAAGTCAACACTTTCATTTATCTAGATAAGAGCATAGATCATCTCTAAGAAGATGATACATGAGATCAATTGAAGACATGCTACTTCAACTGATTCTCCAAGGTGACTCCTTCACCTATCATTGTGCTACATTTCATCATCATGCTACACCTCACTGTGCTGCATCATGCTGCACCCACCATCACTATGATGCATCTCATCACGCTTCATTAATAATAACTATACCCATCACTATATTGCATTATGTGCCATTGTTGCACCATGTTGCCATACTGACCTATGTGTTGGTTGCACCTTGCTTGCTTGTTGTCCCTAGCATGCTTTTTGTCCCTAGCATGCTTGTTTTCCTTAGCATGCTTGTTGTCCGTAGCATGCTTGTTGTCCTTAGCATGCTTGTTATTGCATGCTAGCTGCCCCTTGCATGCTAGCTGTAACATTGCATGCTTGGTGTATTTGTTGCTAAGTACCATACAACTGTCCCAATGTTAGTTATTTGTCCCTTCCATGCTGCTTTCCTTCAGAGACAAATGCTCCGACAATTCCCGATAGTTCTGACTGTTCCCGGAAGTTCCGGCTATTCCCGGTAGTTCCAACAATGCCTGGAAGTTCCGACTGTTCCCAGAAGTCCCAGCAGTTCTGGCAGTTCTCGCCAGTTCCCGACAGTTCCAACAGTTTTTGGCAGTTCCAGTTGTTCCCGACAGTTCTAGCAGTTCCAAATGTTCCAGCTGTTTCGGCAGTTCCAACAGTTCCGGCAATTCTCGACAGTTCCGACAATTCTGGCTATTCCTAGCAATTCTCAGTAGTTTTAGTAGTTATGGCAGTTCTCTGTAGTTCCCGGCAGTTCCGACTATTCTCAGCAGTTCCCGACAGTACCTGGCTATTCCGGCAATTCCGACAGTTCCTGGCAGTTCCGGATTCTTCCCTCTAAATTAGGGCATCGTTATCCCTTAGGATCTCTCCTCTATTAAAACCAAAAGACAAGTAGAGAAGAAGAGATCCCAAGTGTGTTGAAAATTACTTGAAGGCCACCTCTATTTATACTAAAATGTTGAGCACAAGTGGGGTTTATTTGGTTGTTGGCTGACCTTGACGAATTGTCCCATAACACAAATAAATTCATATCTCCATGAATACTTATTAGAATCGGACGATCTTTAGATCAATCCTACACCTCTCGATGAGAGGGATCCAAGAAAAATATCAGCTTCCATTAATAATATGAACCACATGGATTTTGGCCCTAGTTGTCAATTTTAACACTCCCTCTCAACTAGGGATAACTCCATCCGTTGATCCATATGTCCGACTGTACTATCTCTGCCATCAGTACCCTGCATTGCTCTGCTCTGCTGAGATTTTTTGAACCATGAAGAAGAAGAACTGATTGAGAATGTCTCATACCATTTTCTACTGACCCGAAGTCAGTTTCATCTGAAGAGAGTGTGTCACATCACTCTTACTGACCTGAAGTCAATTTTTTTGATCCCAAATCAATATCACAAGACAGTGTCTCAAACCACTCATACTGACCCATATCAGTTTCATTGATCCCAGATCAATGGAGGTCATCCTAACATAGGGAGTACAATAGATACAACGATGCGTCCATCGATAGTACTACTATGGTCCCTAACCCCATTTCCCCGCTCATTGATTAGATGAGAGGTAATTCCCATGAGTCCCAGACTACATGGGTAGGATGCCTTGACAGGAGAACTAATCATATTGTCCACATGAGAATGAATCATCCTTCCCCATAGTTTCCATGGGAGAAATAATCATCCCGACCCACAGGAGAACTAATCATCTTGTTTCACAATTACCACGGGAGAACTAATCATCCCGACCCACAGGAGAACTAATCATCCAATTCCATAGTTTCCACGAGAGAACTAATCATCCTGGCCCATAGGAGAACTAATAATCCTGTTTCATAGTTGCCATGGGAGAACTAATCATCTTGACCCACAGGAGACCTAATCATCTTGTTCCACAGTTGCCATGGAGTATCACAAGGGAGGGTTGAGCCTATCATCCTGTACATAGCGCACCACCAGGGGAGGGTGAGATGCCCTGTGGTCGTATGTTGCTCCAATAAGTACCCCAAGCCCCCCAAAGCTCCTAGAGCTCAATGCATGCAACATGAAGGACCCTGATAAGAAGGTTTCTCAATGACTCCAAGTCATTTGGGAAAGTCATATATTTTACCTTTCCTCGGAGCTTTGACAAAATGTTTGCGACCTGTACATCAGTCTCAATGTGATGGAGCCTCCTCACTCATCGACTTACCATATCCAGATAAGGTAGTATCTGATGTCTATCTACTGGAGCAATCATCGAATATGAAATTCCTCAATAATCGAATCCCCCCTCTGGTTGTCACAGAGAATCTCAGTGGTATTCTTCATGTGTACAAAAAAATCACTTAAGAGCTTCTGCAACCATGCAACTTCACACAAGATCATACTCGTAACTATGTATTTGGTCTCGGTGGTGCTTATAGCAACCAACTTCTATTTCCTGCTCATCCATGATATCGAAGTAGAATCAAGAGAACCAACACTGAGAAGTGCTCTAGTGATCCTCCACACTGCCCACCCAGTCAGCGTTCAAATAATCATGCAGTTTCATATTTCCGACAGTGTATCTCAATCCATGAGAGATTGTGCCCCAAAGATATCTCAGAAGATTCTTGGCACCAATCTAGTGAGGCTCAACCAAATATGAACTCACCATGCTAATTACAAAACATATGTCTGGATGGAAGTTCACCAAGAACATCAACGTGAATGAGTTTATCAAACTCAGAGGCTTTCCCAAATTTGGTCTAACATCACTACCATATAACTTTTGAAAGTTAAGATCCTCGAGGTAGTCATAGGCTTGCAGATTATCATTCCACATCCAGAATCCAACTCCGTCTTACTTCTCCAAATGAGAGGGTCTGCACCTATCTGATGTCTATCTGCTGGAGCAATCATCGAATACGAGATTCCTCAATAATCAAATTCCCCCTCTGGTTGTCACATAGAATCTTAGTGGTATTCATCATGTGTACAAACAGCTCACTTAAGAGCTTCTGGAACCATGTAGCTTCACACAAGATCATAATCGTAGCTATGTATTCAGTCTCGGTGGTGCTTATAGCAACCGACCTCTGCTTCTTTCTCATCCATGATATCGAAGCAAAATCCAAAGAGAACTAGCACTAAGAAGTGCTCTAGTCATCCTCCACACTGCCTGCCTAGTCAACATTTGAATAATCATGTAGTTTCATATTTCCGGTAGTGTATCTCAATCCATGAGAGATTGTGCCCCGAAGATATCTCAGAGGATTCTTGGCACCAATCCAGTGAGGCTCAACCAAATATGAGCTCACCATGCTAATTGAAAAACATATGTTCGGACGAAAGTTCACCAAGAGCATCAACGCGAATGAGTTTATGAAACTCAGAGGCATTTCCCAAATTTGGTCTAACATCACTACCATATAACTTCTAAAAGTTAAGATCCAGAATCCAACTCCGTCTTACTTCTACAAATGAGAGGGTCTTCACTTGTCCGAAATAGGTCATCCTCATAAGGTGCTGGTATGAGAGGTCTATCATCCACAACCTTCGGGTAATGGTTTGGATTGGTTTCACTCCTAGTGAATCTTAGCTTCATCAGACAACTATCAATCCTCTCATACTGTGCCTCGGGTGTTTTGCTTGAAGCCATAGAGGGCTTTCTTCCACCTATATACATGAGATTCCCGATCATGAATCTCAAACTCCTCGGGTTGTTCCAAACCTGTGGACTTGCTGCATGAGGGGAATGGTCCCCTTATAAGATTTTCCTTCGGTACATCTTAGACATGTACCTTCATGCTCTTCTTGAATTCAGAAATCCCTATCACGATCTGACCCACATCGAGTAGGGCCCCATAGGTAGACCTCTGGTGTTATAGATGTGATATGTCAATTGACATGATCCCCAATGGACCATCCTGCAACTTGATACAAATCACCAACCCTGAACCCATGAGAAAAAGCATCTTTGAAAATTCTATTTCTTAACACGTACCTTTCCATCGATGAATTCCACCCTGAAACCTTTGACTTCCTTTTTTGAGATGGACACTAGGTTCTTATTGCGATTAGTTACATAAAAGAGATTCTTGTAAATGAATAGAGTTACCCTCATTCAATTGAGGGGTAACATTCCCTACACCCTTTCCGGGATAGGTGGCATTGACTCCAAGTATAATCCCACGATTTTTTCCATCTCTACCAAATTATAGAGTGCACCCTACTATCGATGAAGTGCCTTGAAGCACTACTATCCATAAGACAGATTCCACAAGAATCTGAAGGAGAGGGCCAATACAAGATAACGCTTCTTTATCGTATCAAAAACAACATTTGATTCTTCATACCTGGGGTTCCTTTCTTTCTTTGAAGAGTTAGCCATTTCCTTGATGACATGCATTACCTATCATTCCTTTGATCATTGAAGATGTCCTTAGAATTATTGTTATCTTCATCAAGAGATGTGTCTTTTCCATTGAGACACTCCTTCGCATAATGTCCGAACTTATTACAACCAAGGCATCTACCTTTCCTTCCACCCTTAGATCCAGACTTCCCAATGAAGTGATCTTTAGGTAGGCCATCAGAAACTTCCATTGCAGAAATCTGATAATATTCTCTGCTTCAACTTCACCCTCAGTGAATTTGAAGAGGGATAAGGAATCCACTTATCCTTTTGTCCTTTCCAACTGTCTTTGGTGATTGCTATTTCAGTCTTGCTTGGCCATTGTCTTCACCTCAGCTCTGATACCATGTTAATTTTAGGTATGTCCTATGCTTAGAGAAATTTATTTCAATTTTCACTGTTAGCTCAATAGCTTTTCCAGATTAGCAATCACATCAGCATTAAAGTAAACTAAAAATAGAACATAAACATAAATTGTAGAAGACAAGCCAAGACAAGAGGACACAAGATATGGCGCTAGCCAGGGACAAACCCCAATGTGGTGAAACCCTTGATCAATTCTTCTTATATGTTCTTCAATATTTTTGGCAGAGAGAGAGAGAGAGAGAGAGAGATAGTACGTTTAAAATAGAAGTCAACACTTTGAATTCTCTAGATAAGAGCATAGTTCATCTCTAAGAAGATGATACATGAAATTAGTTGAAGACATGCTGCTTCAACTGATTCTCCAAGGTGACTCCTTCACCTATCATTGTGCTGCATTTCGTCATCATGCAACACCTCATCGTGCTACACCATGCTGCACCCATCATCACTATGTTGCATATCATCACGCTTCATCAATCATGTCTGTACACATCACTATACTGTATTATGTGCCATTGTTGAACCATGTTGCCATACTGACCTATGTGTTGGCTGGACCTTGCTTGCTTGTTGTCCCTAGCATACTTGTTGTCCCTAGCATGCTTGTTGTCCTTAGCATGCTTGTTGTTGCATGCTAGTTGTCCCTTGCATGCTAGCAGTAACATTGCATGTTTGGTGTATTTGCTGCTAAGTACCATACAACTGTCCCAATGTTAGTTAGTTGTCCCTTACATGCTGCTCTCCATCGGAGACAGATGCTCTGACAGTTTTTGGCAGTTCCGACAGTTCCGCCTATTCCCGGTAGTTCTGACAGTTCCCGGTAGTTCCAGCTGTTCCGACTGTTCCCGACAGTTTCAACAGTTCCCGGCAATTCTTGACAGTTCCTGGCAGTGTCCGGCAGTTCCAGCTATTTTGGCAGTTTCCAACAGTTCCAGTTGTTCCCAGCAATTCCAGCTATTCCCACTGCTCCCCATAGTTCTAGTAGTTCCGGAAGTTCCGGCTGTTCTGGTAGTTCTGGCTGTTCCGGCAGTTCCAATTGTTCTAGATGTTCTAGTTGTTCCGACAGTTCTGGCAGTTCCCAGCAGTTCTGACAGTCCTGGCTGTTCCCAATAGTTCATGGCAGTTCTGTCAGTTCCGGCAGTTCTCGGCAGTTCCCGGTAGTTCCGGCAGTTCTGGCTGTTCCCAACAGTTCCGGTAGTTCCTGGCTGTTCTGGCAATTCCGATAGTTCCTGGCAGTTTCAGCTTCTGCCCTCCCTCTAGATTAGGGCAGCGTTATCCCCTAGGATCTATCCTTTATTAAAACCCAAAGACAATTAGAGAGGAAGAGATCCCAAATGTGTTGAAAATGACTAGAAGGCCACCTCTATTTATACTAAAACGTTGAGCACAAGTGGGGTTTATTTGGTCGTTGGTCGACCTTGACGAATTGTCCAATAACACAAATAAATTCCTATCTCCATGAATACTTATCAGAAACAGATGATCTTTAGATCAATCCTACACCTCTCAATGAGAGGGATCCAAGAAAAATATCAGCTTCCATTAATAAGATGACCCACATGGAGTTTGGACCTAGTTGCCAATTTTAATACAAGATGAGGGGATATGCATTGAATTTTGCCTTGGGCTAAAGAAAAAAGAAATTATTGGGATACTTCCAAGAATAAACAAAAACCATTATGTCCTCTAACATCCCCTTAGGTTCTACTATTGACCTATCAATTATTTGAAGTACAATAGTGGTTTGTATCAATGATCCTTAAATGTTTAGTTTCAAAATTGTTTCCTTAGTCATGATATTTATTATAGCCCCTAAGTCTATTTAGGTATTTTGGTTCAAATTTTTGTTGACATGTACATTTACTACTAGCTTACTAGGATCAAAATATGTAGGAACAAGTGGCCTCCCAAGCATGAGAACCACTAGCTATCTTATGGCATGGGATGTAGGGGTATCCTTTTTCTTCCTCCCATGCCTCTTGAGACATTCATATTTAATATATTTGTTGTAGATGGGAACACATTTGATGGCTTGAAGGAGGAAATTTTGAAACACCAACTCTTGAGTTCTCCTAGAATTTCATTTTTTGGAGATGTGTAAATTTTTTTAGTGGTCAACCTTTTAGGATAAGATGGAGCTTGTGGAAGGTTTAGTTGCTAACAATTAGCATCCTATTTTTCTATTATAGATCCTCTATAGGCTTGGGGATGCGAGGATCCATTATTAAATTTCCTAACCTTAGATTGATTTCTTAAACATAGAAGGAGTAAATATAATATGAAACCTCATTATTGTATAGAAACTAAGATTGCTTGTTGTTAATATTGGGAGCAAGTTGAGTAGGAAGTTGAGGCTTCTTTGGAGGAGCAACATTCTTATGAGTATTGTTTGGTTGTGGAGAAGGCATAAGATTTGGTTATTAAGGAAATGTAGGTCTCCATTCTCGTGGAGGATTAGTTCATTGAGGGTTTATGTTTTGAAATGGTTGATAATGAGGGGGAAATTTCCAATTCTGATACTTCCCTTGTTTTTGCATAGCTGAGGGAGTTGGATTAAGATGATACCAAAGTTGGGATGGCACTTGTGCATTATGTTTACCAAAATAATAATGTGGATTATAGATGATGCCTTATTTGAAAGGTATTGGTGTTGTTGGTATTATTTGATTAAGGAAGCATGTTGATTCCACACTTCCCACTACTCCTTGATGGATAACCTTTAATCTTGGCAATTAAAGGCATTTGTCAGATGGATGAGGTTCTTCACAAATAGAACATACCTCTATACAATTAAGAGGGAACTTAATCTAAGGATTTATTTTGGTGCAATTAGAGTGAAATATGGCTAGTTCCCCTTTTGTTTCTTCTTACTTCCTCTTTATTTGCAAAATATCCATATGCATAATTATTGCGTGTAATTTTTTTTGTTTTGAAGTCCTCTATCATTCCTCCTATTTAATTTTTTGTAAGTGTGGAAGAAGAATAATTATCATTATCTTACCATTTCTACCATTTCTTTTACTTATCCTAGATTGATTTTTGAGGATCTCTTTGATTTCTCGATAATTCAACTAGTATGTATCCCATTTGACGAGAGATTTCATGAGTCCATGAGCTCTTCTCTTACGCCCCTCAATAGGACAAGTTTGAGGGAATACTCATCCAAAGTGAAATTGTATGCTCCTTGTAGGTAAGTTGAAATATTTCTTCACATTCCTTTATGGATTCATTCTTCCATTGGGTCATTTGGAATATTACATATCTTCTATCACTTTCTCTATAATAATATTTGTACTTGTTGTTGAAAGCATGCTTTATTTGGTCCCAACTATTGATGTTGTTAGCTTTTAAAATCATGAACCATCTCAAGGTTGTGTTGGGTATGTGTTATATTCTTTCCACAACTAGTCACAGGGGGGGTACAGCAAGGGGGTGGTAGCCCCCCTGTACGGGGTTAGGGGCATCGGCCCGGGAATTTTTTTTTGGACCCTAGGTGGGTGGGCCTACCTATGGTTTTATGCATGGGTTTTGCACATGGTTTTGGACATGATGGTTTTCTGCCCATGGTATTTTGTAGATCCAGCCAAGGGAACTACGATTATGTTCTATTACAGGGTTAATGGATTGGGGTTTATGAATGATTTGACATGTATATATGTGTATGGTAACATTGAAAGGAATATAATGAAAAATCAATCTAGTAGTCCCGGTTTTGGGATCCAATGGAAAATATCTATGTATTTGTTTTGTGTTTCTCGCCATTGTATATTTTTTACTTTTTAAGAATTTGTTTGCAAGTAATTTCTGTATAGGGTTAAAACTTACAGGTTGGATCCTTCAATGTGGAAGGAAAGAGTTTGAGCTTCTGCTAATCTAAAATCTAGTCATATGTCCTACACGCAACAAAAACATCAAACAAGAAAGTCTTAGGATGTTTTGTAGTTAGGTCATATATTTGAGTAAGTATATTTTAGTTCATCTTCTTGATTTTTGCGTCTTCATTGGTTTCATAAATAGGGAACTCAAATACCTCTAGTTGATCTCCATCATCATGCATTATATAGTGAGATGGAGCTTATTCCTCCTCTAAGAGATTCTCAATGTATTTTTCTTGTCTCTCCCAAGAGTCTTCAAATCCACTAGATGTTATTGATTGTCATATCTTGGTTCAAAGGTGGGGGTTTTAGGTAAACTTTTTCCCAACCTATATCTGAATTGAGGCATGCATGTTATTAAAGAAAGCTATGAGTTCAAACTATATATTTTTTTATTTTTTCATTGTTGTGGAAAAATTCACACATAAGGAGATATTTCTTTGTAACATTATGGCCCTAGCAAGGTTACTAGACAAAAAAATATATGACTAACTCAATCGCAGATATAAATCCCAATCTATATGCTCAATAAGTAAATCGTGCATGTAACCCTACACTAAGGGTTTGAACTCACACCTGTAGCCCTCGTAGATTGGTGAAGGGCGTTGGGCTCATTGCAGAAATATTTCACTCCAACTAAGATATTTTTCCTCTTGCAATATATCTACTACCTACACACATGCATCGCCAAAAAGCGACCAAAAATAGCCTTTCGTAAAAGGTTGTTAGCTCAAATAAACATTAACATGTATAATCAACCATAAGCATAGATTTACAGGAAAGGCAACATGTAATTTCATTAATCATGAACAAAATGGTACAATTGTTCCTTCAAGCATAATATCTTATTTCCAGAATATGGCAAAGTATCCCCCTCTCTGAGCTATATGAACTAAAAAGAAATGGATCAAAAAATTTGAATGAAAGCAACAACATAAGCATGCAATTCTCTCCCTTTCTCTCTAACTCCTCTCACCCTTTAGGATAGAACAACACATATAGAAATAGAGAAACTCCCAAGAGGAAGAATATGGACGCTTAGGGTGAAGAGAAGTTAGGAAGCTTCTCTAATAATGCCCTCAAGCCAGCTTGAATAGGTAGGATAAGGTGATGATCTGAACTAATCTGCTATGAGCCATAAGTGTCCATAACAAGGTCCATGGTCGCACATAGAAAACCAGGAAATTGCAGTTGTGGTTGCATGGAAGAAGGGTTTTCCATGCAACTGGAGGCCTCTGGCCACACTGACAGGTTTGCCTCTGTGCATATGGGAAGAAACTAGGTCAAGGAGTGGTCCAAGCTCAGGTAAAGTGGCCACACATACAATGGTTTAAAAGTACTAACCCTAGGGAGAAAAATAGGTTGATAACATGCATGAAAAAAAAATGAAAGCTATGTATTTCCATGTTTTTGTGTATTTTAAATGCAAATGATGTTGAGAAGTGTAGCAAGAAAGGCTCAATTTGACTTAGCCTTGGTCAAATTAAGAAAATGCGAAATTTTCACATCAGCAGACACCTTGGAGGTAGTTAATAGAGGTTACTTGGCTCTTGTCAGTCAGTTAGCTCAATAAATTCGAGTTAGTTGGGTTAGATTTAAGTTTGCATGTGTTGATTGCTAATTTATAGCAATCCAATTCAATTATTTCTAGTTGTAGTCAGTTAAACTAGTTCTAACAATTAATAGAACTAGTTGGAGGTCAGTTGTCTAGTAGGATAATAGTCTAACTAAGAGATCATCTAGTTAATTCATCAATCAACCAGACATATCTCATGCATGCAAGGAATTTGAATTGCTAAGATGCGATGGAGATTCCAAGGTAGTGTAGAATCAATTGTAGACCAATTTTTGAGTGTACAGGTTTTGCATGCAGCCAATGATCAATCCTTGGGAATTGTACAATCAATTTGGAGGTAATTCCTAAACAATAGGGGCCAATTTCCTCATGATTTGTGCAAGGAAATAGGAGCTCAGGTGGAGGTAAAAATTGGCTAAGTGTGGGTCAAGCTTTTCATTGAGCAGAGAGAATAATTATTCACTTACAGGTTGAGCTTAGAGTGAGCAAGCAATTGTAATACATTATATATTCATCTTATTAATGCTAGCAGGCTTAAGGGGTTTTTACAGGTTAGTTTCCCCTAGATAAATATGTGTACTTGTTTATGTGATTGATGCATGTTTGTGAATGTTGTACTAAATTGTGAATTAATTTCCACATAACAGTTGAGTAGAATTATGTCTCTTGATTTAGATTAAATTTCTTTAGTAGTTCCAATTCTATCACCATATTTCTACATGGTATCAGAGTAGTATTCACATTAGAACAAGAATTTTGAAGTTGTTCCTCAGGAGGTTCGAATTTGCAGCTTTAGTGTAGCAAGATTTCGTCAGAGTTGGGAGAATGGACTTCAAAGGAATGATATTAGAGTATGCCTTAGAAGGAAAATCAAATTTCATTGCCTGGAAGGATCATATAGAGTAATTGCTTGATGATAATGGATTTCTGGAATATTTCAAGACAAACATTCCAAAACTAGGATCAACTGATGCCTAGGACCTAGCCGAATGGAAGAAAGATGTAGCCAAAATGAGGAGAATAATCTTGGAGAGAGTGCGAGACCACATTGTCTCAAATATCCATGGCAAAGAAACTCATTTTGCAATTTCGAAGGCACTGATTGAGCTATTCGAGAATAGTAGTGACCATAGAAAACTAGTCCTTAAAGAAAAAATTTGAAACATTAAGATGCAAAAGAATGATACTATTCCACAGTATCTCACCATATTTACACAAGTTCAAGATGAGCATGGAGGGGTTGGTGTGAATGTTGCAGAAGATGACCTAGTGAGCCTTGCTCTTCTAGGCATTCCCAAATGTTGGCATAACTACTAGGATTCAGTGAACGAGAGGGAGAAATTACCGATTAGGAACCCTTATGGTCTGATTTGGAACAAGAAGAAATTAGACAAAATTATATAGATGGAATTTCATCCAAAGGAAAGGATGGATAAAATTTTTCATTAGTTGGAAAGGGAAAGAAGGGAAAAGGGAAGAAATATCAAATCAAACTAGATACTAGCCAAGGGGGCAAGAAGAAAGACTTGTCCAAAATAAAATGCTTAAGTTGTCATGAATTCAAGCACTATGCTACAAAGTGTCCATAAAAAATTCTAGCAAGAAGAACTCAGGAGGAGAAATACATGAAGCATTGGATTCACAGTTTGAGCTAGAATTCACCTTGATCACATGCATGGCCAACATTGTGATGGGGAGTGTGTGGTACTTACACTTAGGTGCCTCATTCCACATGACAGGGTGTAGAGATTTTTTTAGTGACCCGGAGGAGAAAGATCTCCAGATACATATTGAGCTTAGGGATGACAAAAGGTACAGTGCTACCGAGTTTGGTATAGTAACCTTTAAGAGGGACTCAGGATCCCCGCTTCACCTCAAAGATGTCATGTTTGTACCTAGCCTGAATAAGAACCTCATTTTTGTAGCATGTTGGAAGAATGTGGCTATCATGTAATCTTCGGTAAAGGGAAATACTTTATGAGACATATAGCTACTAGGAAGGTGAAGCATATTGGGGTTCATGTGAAGAACCTATATAAACTTGATGTGGAAGATTGTGCCACATTAAGCAGTAAGGAAAATAAAGTGTAAAGTCAAGATGTTGGTAAACTTTGGCATAGAAGACTTGGTCATTTACACCATGGCGCCCTTAAAATTATGTAGCAAATAACCACTGGCTTCCCTAAAGGATCACTTGAGAAATAAGATGTCTACAAGAGTTGTACCTTAGGGAAGTATGTAAAATCCACACTCCATGATCGAGACAACAAAATAAATGTAGTCATGGAGAGAGTCCACTCTAATGTTTGTGGACCCTTCTGGACAAATTCCACTGCCAGACATAAGTACTATGTTATTTTTACTGATAATTTCTTAGGAAAGTGTTGGATCTTCTTCATGCAGAAGAAGGATAAGACATTTTCAAAATTTATAGAATTCAAAGCACTAGTTAAGAAAGAGACCGACAAGAAGGTGAAGGCTCTTAGGAGTGATATTAGAGGTGAATATGTTTTGAATGACTTAAAGGCCTTTTGTGCCAAAGAAGGAATTTGAAGAGAAATAACAACTCCCCACAAACCACAACAAAATGCGACAACTAAGAGGAAGAACCAATACATTATGGGAGTTTCTAGAGCTGTGCTACATGACCAAGGCCTGCCACTGCATTTGTGGGTAAAGGCATGTAACACAACAATCTACTTGCAGAACCAGAGTCCTTATCAGATTGTTGGTACGGTTACACTAGAGGAGGATTTCTTGGGGAGAAAGTCAAATGTGTCTCATTTCAGAATTTTTGGATCCTCTGTTTACTGCCATGTCTCCAAATATTGAAGGAAGAAACTTGAGCCAACAACAAAGTTGTGGGTTTTTTGTGTTACACCGAAACTCCACACAACTACCGGGTGTACTTACCTTCCTTTAGAATGATATTTGTGTGAAGGGATGTAAATTTTGATGAGGATAAGGCAATGAGATGCTCTCTTGAGAGGGGGCTGCAAATCCCACCAAAAGAGGAGATTTTAGCTCTAAAGGAGGAGCCTCAGGAAGTTTGTAGTAGCCACAAATGTAGGAGCAGAGAGGAGGCAATGTGGAGACATCCACTCAAGCATAACCATCCAGAGAAGGTAGAAAAAGAACCATATAAGATGATATATCAGTGCCAGATGCAAGGGAGAGTGTGGGAGCTCCTTCAAATTTGTGTAGGCAAAGGAGGTCACTTGAGAGGTACACTAGCTACATGGATCTAATGACTGAGCTTGTAAAGACTGAGCCATCCTATTTTGAAGAACCAGTTGAGAAACCAGTTTGGGTTGAAGAAATGGTGGAAGAATACGAATCCATAATGAAGAAAAATCTTTGGGAAGTGGTCCGAAGACTAGCAAATAAATGAATTGTGGGTTGGAGATGGATCTTCAAGGTTAATCATGTAGTAGGCAGAAGCATAGAGAAGTATAAGGCCAAATTTGTGGCCAAAGGTTTCTCTCAAGTTAAGGGAATTGACTATGTGGAAACCTTTTCTCTCGTAGCAAGGTTTTCATCCATTAGATCAATTCTTGCACTAGATGTGCAGATGGGGTGGAAGATCCACCAGATGCATGTAAAAACAACATTTCTTAATGGTGTTATTGAGGAGGAAGTGTACATAGAGAAACTAGAAGGTTTCGAGACATTTGATCGGGAGTCTCATGTGTGCAGACTTAGGCGGGCATTATATGGTCTCAAAAAATCACCCTGAGCTTGGTACACTTAGATTGATAGTTATCCCACTCGATTGGACTTCACCAAAAGTGAAGTGGATGCAAACCTCTATCATATTTTGGTAGAAGGTAAATTGCTTATCATTGTTTTATATGTTGATGATTTAATATTGACGAGTGATGAACAATTGACCAACTCTCGCAAAGAGGACCTTGAAAGGGAATTTGAGATGAAAGACATGAGTCTCATGGACTACTTCCTTAGGCTGGAAGTATGGCAAAGTGATGGGGAATTTTTTGTGTCCCATGAAAAGTATTCCACTGAGATATTGCGGATATTTCACATGTAGAGTTGTAAGCCCATGGAGACACCTCTAGCGACCAAATGGAGGAAGGAGAATTCCACTTCAGGTGAAGAGGTTGATGCTACCATTTGCCGACAACTAGTGGGTTCACTAATGTATCTTGTGAACACATGACTAGATATGTTTTATGCAGTAAATGAATTGAGCCAAGCTATGGTTAGGCCAACCAAATTGTATTGGAAGGAAGCTAAGCATGTTTTATGATACCTTAGAGGCACTACCCAGTATCGATTATGGTATAGACAAACAGATGGAATAAAGTTGTGTGGCTTCACAGATGTAGATTAGGCAGGGACTCCATCCAACCAAAAGAGTACATTAGGTGGAATTTTCAGTGTTGGGTCCACAACAATTTCCTGTTACAACAGGAAGCAGAGGTTTGTGGTGCTCAACTCAGCAGAAGCTAAATACATGGCTACAAGTCAAGCATCATGTGAGGTGATCCGGATGAGAAAGATACTTGTGGTACTATTTGGCTAGGAGATGGATCCAACTATGATCTATTTTGATAATAAGAGTTGCATTAAGCTCTATGAGAATATGGTATTTCATGATTGATCTAAGGATATAGATATCCGATATCATCATTTACGAGGCTGTGTGCAAAGGAGGATAATGTTGCTACAATAAATTTCGACAGAGGAATAAGATGTTGACATCTTGACAAAGGCTTTGTCAAGAGGGAAGTTCGAATTCCAAAGGTGCAGGATAGGGGTGGTTGAAAATCCATTTCTTGCTAAGAGGGAGTATTGAGAAGTGTCGAAAGAAAGTCTCAATTTGACTTAGCCTTGGCAAATTGAGTAAATTTGAAATTTCCATGCCAGGAGACAACTTTGAGGTAGTTAATTGAGGTGGCATGGATTTTTTCACTTAGTTAGCTCAGTAAATTTGAGTTAGTGGGCTTGGAGTTTAATTTACATGAGTTGATTGTTAATTTGTAGTAATCCAGTTAAGTTATTTCTAGTTGTACTCGGTTAAACTAGCTCTAACAATTAATAGAAGTAGTTGGAGATCAGTGGTGCAGTGGGACAATAGTCTAACTTAGAGATTATCTAGTTAACTGATCAATCAACCAAAAATAGCTCATGCATGTAAGGAATTCAAATTGCTTAGCTATGGTGGATATTCTAAGGCAGTGTAACATCAATTGTAGGCTAGTTTTGAGTGTACATGTGTTGCATGCAATCAATGATCAATCCTTGGGATTTCAAAATCAATTTGGAGGAAATTCTTAAAACATAGGGGCCAATTTCTTGAGGATTTTCACAAAGAAATAGGAGCTTAGATGGAGGCAAAAATTGAATAAGTCTGGGTTAGAGCTTTTCATTGAGTAGATAGAACAACTATTCACTTGCAGGTTGAGCTTAGAGTGATTAAGAAATTGTAATACATTCTCTATTCATATGATTAATGCAAAAAGGCTTAAGGGGTTTTTATGAGTTAGTTTCGCCTAAATAAATATGTGTACTTGTTGAAAATGCAACAAGATGATGGAGCTTAGTGAAGAGAAGTCGCCTTCACTAAGTAGGCCTGCAAGCTATTTTTGGCGCAAAGTCTATTTTTATACTATGTCTATTTTTAGACATATGGATCATGGTCTATGACTTGCAGGATGCTATTTATGGATGATTGGTCATGTTGGTAAAAAATAGATGGACCTCTATTTTTAGACATATGGGCGAAGTCTATTTTTAGACTGCCAGTCAAAAATAGAACAGTCGAATATTATTATTAATATAATTTGACTATAAACATTATCTATCTCTTGCAGCACTTCAGTTTGAGCACGATGTGGCACATGCAACTGCAAAGGAAATCCTTTCCTATGGGTAATTTTGAGCATTGCAATATGGACTTCAGTTAAGAACTCAAAGTTTGATTAGTGGTGGAGTTTGATTGAGGAGTTGAATGGAGTTGGTGTTCAGTTGACTTAGTTGAACAGTTGTATTTAGTCTAACTGACAATAACTATGATGAGTGTGTGATTAAATATATTATTATAATATGACTCATAAATCAAGCTAATGAAACATCAGTAACTCAGTGCTGGACACGTTCAGTGGAGACAAGTCGTTTAGAGGTGGGTGAAAGGGTGAGACTATTACTGTTGTGACTAATAGTGTGCAGAGATTTGCACATCATTGATTGAGATTCCAATGAGATCGCAGTACACAGCCAAGGGAATTTGAACTTGGATTGAATCTTTCTCAACTTGGATTGCACAGTAAGCAGGCAACAGTGCAGAGTTGAATCCCATGACTGTCATATCTGATCTAGTTGTGTGTAGCATGTGGAGATAGTACGAGTACTGTGAGGAGATTGTACTATGTACTTACCATGTCTCTATCATTATATAATGAGATAGTTGGGGGTTCAGTTGTATGCTTCCCCATTAACATACATTGTTGATATGTGGTGATGATGTTTCCAATGTGCGCATGAGATTGTTTTTTAACTTCCGCAAATTGATGATCAATGGTAGAGGAGGTTATGTATTATGCATGCATTCCACAAATAGTGTATAATCAGGATAATCTCTGTGAATAAGTGTTATATTATTCAAAATTTCTACAGTACTTGTGTATGTGATTGATGCATGTTTGTGAATGTTGTTCTAAATTGTGAATTAATTTCTGTAGAGCAATCGAGTAGAATTTTGTCTCTTGATTTAGATTAAATTTCTTAAGCTGTTGCAAGATTAAAGTATAATGAAATTTATATATTTCCATGTTTTTGTATATTTTCATTGAGAATGAAAGGAATAATGTGTGAAATCTTATCACCCACTTAGTAATGACTCCAAAAAGTGGTGGGCCTTTGATTTGCAACAAGAATGTTGTCCTCCTTTAGCTACCTACTTTAATTATCATCCCAGGGTCACATAAAATTCTAGAGTGTTGTGCACTATTTGTGCAAGACACACTTTCCTACTTCCTTTATGAACCTACTTAATGCTTTCGAGAGCCTATATAATGGTTGGGACTAGTGACATTCTAGGTATTACTTGATATATTATAATAAGGGGAAAACCATGCCATTAATGAAAGCATATGACTATAAAGCATAAATTTTGAAAGTCAATTGATTTTTCAAATGCTAAGAATCAAAGCAAATTTCTAAGAACTAAATTGCTTATTACATATTGCAAATTAAATGGCCCTATGGAAGTAAACTATTGAAGAAAGTGAAAATGGGTTAATACTATATAGACTAATTGATGGAAACAAAATGCTAAGCTAAATTGGAGAAAATAAAGTAAATGGAAGAACTGAAATCTAGGCTAACCTGCAAGAAGATCAAAGCTCTATATAGCTCCTGTTCGCTTGTATGAACACAATAATGTGATATCATCATTATAACATGAAGGAAACATTCATTATTGAGTGAAAAATCTAATGAAAAAGACAATGATGTGTTTTATAGGAATTATCATAGTTCTATAGGAAACCCACAACACTACAGGAAAAATGCACAAAATGCTAAAATGAGCTACACAAAGGGACTAAATGCCTCCTTGTGAAAGCAAAATACTGAAGTAAATTGAACCAATTTGTGCACAAGATATTAATACTATAAAAGGAGTAATTAAGTCATAAAACTTCTTATACAGGAAATAGGTAACACTAATTGTGAGTAATTTTTATGTAAGCAAAATACTTAAGAATGATAGGACAAAATTGAAGGAAAATGGAAATATAGAGGGTTCCTTAGAGTACCCTTGGGTGGACCCTACTTAAGGTGCTTAGGGAACCTGAAAAGACTAGCGAAAACCAACTAGACAAATAAATTCTTCATTAAGAGAACATCAAAATAAAATACAATTTTTCAGCTAGTAAATGACTAGTACATTAGCTTGAGAGCTTTAAGAAGACTAAACTATTGCAAAAAATGACCAACTAAAGCTAAGCCTTGAGTTATACCTTTTTACATAATATTCATGGACCATCCCCTTGATTGGAGGATTCCATGTCCCCATGAATACCAAGATCTCGAGGAAGTTGTTTAGGAACCACTCTTCTCATCAAATATAGTCTGCTAACTATTTGAAGTGTACTTAAGTGAATTGTTGATGCCTAAGATGGTGTGTGAACTCCAAATGTATACAAAATCCTTGATTTATCTCATGAATATGGGATAGATGTCCCTTATGCTTTCCTACCATATTAGTGTACCATTTTGAAGCAAAAACCAAGTATAACCATGAGTGTAACCTTGTCAATTAAATAATTTCATTTAGCTCGTGATTAACTACAAAACAACCACATATTATATTAAGTAACATCAAATTATATGTGTTATAGGCAAAAAAATATTAAAAAATTGGTTGAAGGAATGGTTGGCCAACCAAGGTCATGAGAAATGGGGTCATTAGTCAGCTTCATAAAATATAGAATATGAGGTGATGCCATATAAGGAAAAAGTGGGGTTGGCATTTGACTAGCCATTGTTTGTCTCTAATGAGTGCTAGCTTGATTTCAAGGAGTAGTACAAGGAAAGGTGTTTCCTAACGATTTGGCTCCTAAAATAGACGAGTCGAGTAATTTGGTGTTTAGTGGTGAACACAAGGGGGTAGTTCAAGTTAGCCAAGTTACGATACAAAAGGTTCGACATTGGTGGGAGATTGAGAAAGCATCGATAACATTGGGGTGCCAATGAGTCTACTATGGTTTCTCAACTTAATATGAGATGTGTAAGTTTTGAGTGAGGGGATAAGGCAATAACTTGTGCCTAATCAAAGGAAAGGATCCAAACTAAAAGTAGTGAAGTTACAATGGCCAACATGATATGAATGTTCATTGTTTTTAAAGTAAAGTGTCTTGATGGGGTGAAATCAATTCCTATGCAATGGTGTAAAAACAAACAAGTAAAAGCTTTTGTCCTTATAGACCTAACATCCTTCCTCTCAAATGTAAGTGGCCCATCTAAAATATTTGGTCATAAATCCACTAGAAGAAAACTAAAGAAGGTGAGGATGAATAAGTTACCTCTCAAGGTACTAGGGACATGTTTATAAGAGACTAGAAACATTTACCAATAGCCACGCAATATCTGATTTAGGTGTAATCACATTCCATGATTTCTGGGGAGGGTTACCTATGAGTCTGTCACTAGGTTATATTCATCCAATGTGGGTAGGGAAATCTTAGCTTCTGGGGGTCAACCATTGATCTAGAACATCTACCAAGAGTTGGAAGACTCAAGGAGGTTTATAGAACCTTTGGTCTATTCCTTACCATCTCCATGGGTTTCTCCCCACCTCTGGGATTTTTAACACTAGATGATGAATGATTTTAAATTATCCTAGAAGTAAACAAGTCTCAAATGAATAGTGATCAAGGGATCTATTTAGATACTTATCCTTAAGATCCTAATTTGAACTAAAAAAAATATTTATGGCCTCATTGTAGAGGAATTTAGTTGGTTGCTTGTAGCTTTTTTTAGGTAAGGTTTGAATTAGGATGATGGCCCTATTAGTTGGATTAAGGTGTTATTTGAAAAATTTATTTTGGAGCACCTTTGTTTTTCTAATTTCCCTAGATTGCCTATGAGCTCAAGGAGAAGAGTATACTATCCTAAGGATGTGCATAGAAACCGAAAGTGTGTGTTTGTTGTGTGAAAATGAGTTGTACCAATCACATGTATGTATAAAATTGAGATGTGTGAATATTGTGGGATCATAACTTGTCCTCTAATTAAATTATGTGAATTGTAACCATGCAAAAAAAAAAGAAAAGATGCATATGCACATGTAGCAATGCTTTACTTTTTTCCTAATTAATTCTATGTGTTGTTTCAATTTTTAATGAGGTAGATGGAGGAGCCTTTCTGCCTTTTTGATATACATTGTTCTGTCAAAGTGCAAGGTCGAGCGCATACTTGAGACATAAGGAATCACTTCTAGTCCTATAAATGACAAATAATAATATAAATAAGAAATTCAAATGCATTTTAGATATCCATCCACATGGCAAAGGAAGTAAGTATGATTCTTTTTAATCCTTTTACCAATATATATGAGTTACCTAAGTTGCAGCAATGAATAAAACTTATAGACATTGTAAGCGATGATGGGCACAAAAAATGCCATGTTTTCTTACCTATCTTTTTCCCTTTGACTACTTTTTCCCATCCATCACAACCATATGTGGGCCACAATTGCCCATAATGACGTATTGTATTTTGTCTCAAATACGTATTTTCACATCTAATGTAGATTTGTTGAATTATGATAGTGTAGATTTGTTGAAATATGCTTGTGTATTTGACGGAAATAAGCCTTTTTACACTTACTCACAAAATGGTTTGTCAAGCTTCTACTCTAGGTTATTGTCATTCCCAAGGAAACTTTTAGGGACTAAATTTAGAAAATGAGCTAATTTTCCACATTTTGCCCCGAAGAAATTCACCAATTTCTTTTTTTGCTAACATTGATTAGCAATAACTTTATAGGATAAAATTATCTTACCTTAAAAGCCACCAAAATTTCATAGAGATTATATAAAATCATTAGAAATTTGAATATTTTTACATAAATATGACCAAATAGTTTATATTTTGCATATTAACAGCTAATAAAATTTTGGTAATATTTAAGCAGTTGTCTATAATGCGACTTTTTGAAAGCCTTTTCGGTAGGTTTTTTTGGTCAAAATCCGGCAGCAATTTATTGGAATCGCAAGTTTGATAGCTAGTTTCTGCACAATCAAAGCATCCCAAGGGTTTTCCAGGGTGCTGAATCCAAATATGCAGTTAAAAAACCATTTTAACTGCAACAAATCAAGATTTAACCTCAATTTCTTCCGTTGAATCTTCAAAAAGTCGCATTATAGACAACTCCAATATTTAATACAAAAATGATACTTCTTAATTATTATTATTTTTAAATAGAGATTCTCCAAAAAATTCTATTTATGTAATTTAAAGAGTGAGAATAAGAAAATGATATATACGTTACAAAGACATCACTATTCTTCTTAACTCCCAATCTACCAAATACAAAAAAATCATCTTAACTTTAAAAAAAAATCAAAATCAAAATCCTAATCTTTTCACTCTATCTTCTTATGTAAGAATACTACTGACAAAACCTAAAACCAAAAACAACTAACAATAAATTAATTATTTAATCTCAATTTTATTTAACTTTATTTTAATTTTAAAATAAATCAAAATATTTAAATAACATTATAACCTATCTTCCAAACTACAATTATAATATATTAATAAAATAATAGTGTCCTGTCGATACAATAGTGGTCACGATCACCCAGCTATCTTTCGCCCTTGGGCTATTGCTGTCACGTGCATTTAATTCCATCCTCCCTTCCAGGTGGGTCAACTCAAGTGAAGTCGCCACTTGCGACTCGTACGGTGCACTAAGTTCAGATTCCCCATCATTTATTCCATAAAAATAAAAACTTGTTTCTTTAATAGATCTTTTACCCGTCATTAAAATATTAATATCTCAGTTTTCACCTATTATTTAATAAAGGAGTTGTCTATAATCTGATTTTTTGGAGATTCCGGTGACGGAATCCGGCCGAAGAAATCGAGGTTAAATCTTGATTTGTTGCAGTTAAAATGGTTTTTTAACTGCATATTTGGATTCAGCACCTTGAAAAACCCCTGGGAGGCTTTGATTGTGCAGAAACTAGCTATCGAACTTGCCATTCCAATAAATTGTTGCCGAATTTTGACCAAAAAACCTACCCAAAAAACTTTCAAAAAATCTTAATTTATCTATAAAATAAATATTAATTTATCTTACAGTATCATCTCCTTTGTGTCAAAAATATCTCTAATTTGGCTCAAAATATCTCTGGTGTATTCAATATTAGGTCTCGACTCTTACCATACACTAAGTTCAATCAGCCGCCAAAGTATTAAAAAAATATTGTTCGATGAATTATCCCATAAAAGTGTATTAGCCATATTTCTTTATAATTATTGAAAATAGACATTTTACCGGTCATTTAAATATTAATATCTCAGTTCTACCAATTATTTAATAAATATTACTTTGTCTTACAATATCTCTTTTGTCTCAAAATACCCCTGGTTTATCTGTATGAATGATTACATATCTGGTCGCAGTAATTTTATTTTTTTAATGCCCTGCAACTTTATAAAACTTGGTGTTATTGGGTCTTTTTCTAAGCTTTGATAATTTTGACAAGGACATTCCACCCATTTTAGGAATGGGTAAAGGACATTCCACCCATTTTAGGAATGGGCGAACTAAATATTAGATATGATTTTTCTACCGCTCACAAAGTGACATTTTTATAATATTTTAGGAATGGGTAAAAGACATTCCACTCAATTTAGGGATGGGTGAAGTTTCTACTCCAAATATTAGATATGATTTTTCCACTATTGATAGTGATATTTTTATTTTTATAAATAATTATGGATTGTGGAAGTTTGTATGATGTTGTTGATTTAAGATTATTGTTTTTGAATTTGCAAATGTTTTTTTGGTTGAAATTTGGCAAATATATCAAGTTTTTTAGAAATCAAATTTATAATATAAAAAAACATTTAATTGGTTATAAAATTTACATATTTTGGGAAGGCTGGAGCTGATGGGAGGGTGGGGTCATTTGACTTTGATGAAAAATTGGTATCACAAGTTGTATGGGGTCAATAAAATAATCATGTATAATTTTTTTTTTTTGAAAAGGTGTGGAGTTAGCGAGAGATCTCAAAATTGCTAAAGTCAATGTCTTTGGGGACTCGGGTCATCTATGACCTTGATGAAAAATTGGTATCTCAAGTTGCATGGGGCCAACAAATAACCAGGCAAAGTTTCTTGCTCTTTGAAAAGGTTTGGAGTTAGCTAGAGATCTCAAAATTGCTAAAGTCAATGCCTTTGGGGACTCTATGCTACTCATACACCAGTTCACTAAAGTCAATATGACAATTAGTCCTAATTCTCCATCTTTTTGTCAAAAAAATGTTGCCCTAATTTCTTAGTTTGATGGGGTACATTTCTTCCATGTCTACATATAGCTAAATTCAATAGGTGATGAACTTGCCAAAACATGCTCCTATATGAATCAAAGTGATATGGAGGTTAATCGGGTGTTGAGTTTCTCCTCTATTCCCTAATCACAGTCGGATTCTCAATTTTTTAAATCCCCAATGGGATAATGCTTCATGCCCCCCTCCTTGGTCATACATGGTTTCACGCTTTTGGGAGGACATCAAATATGAATTTTCTCTCTAGAAGCCGACTTTAATTGTTCAGTGGAGAGGGCCTCCCTTCCGGCCTTCTCCTATCATAATCGGTCCCAGGTGTCACACAATGATGAAAATCTAGCACCCTCTCCAACTTCCTTCAACTTTGAGTGACCACATCCATTTATTCCACTTCAAGCTGGATTTTTAGTACCTTCTCTTGACTATAGTGACCACAACATATCGAGAGAGTATGAATTTAATTCAGTTGTCCTGTTGTGATCTTGTCCCACCATCTCCCAACTTAAGTGATTTCTATGTATTTTCAAGGATTTTTGTTGCAGGTTGGCTCATGCTAGCATCCCCTCTCCTCTTATTCCCAAAGACCATGCTCTCATCATGGTGTCTCTATGTGTTTGGTATTTGGTTTTTGTCTTCTTTCTGCGTCATGGACCAGGGTGATGGAAAATTTTTTGCGCCTGTCTCAGGAGCTCAGGGCTCTCTTCATAGAATGAGGAGACCTTTGTTCCTTCGAAAATATTTATTCTTCTGACATTATCGACAGAATGTTGGATTCTTCTCAAGGTCTAATAGCCTCCATTCAAAAATTGGAAGATATGGTGGAACGTAAAAAAAGCTCCTTCCAATTTTCTTGGAAGACAAATTGCTCATTCATTATGCTGAAATGGAGTTCTCTCTCAATGAGATGAAGGAAGAAATTCACCAGCTCTGCTCTTGTGTTGTCGCGTTGGAAGTTTCCTCCCCCTCTAGTAGCAGAACTCTCCCTGACAACAAAGGTCTTGGGGTTCCTACAACACGTAAGAGGTTTCATCGTCCAAGAGGTTAAAACGAAAATGGCCCTAGCACCTAATGAGGTCGTTTCTCTCTCAGGGGGTCTTTTTTGGGTCTTGTAGCTTAGTCCGTCCTACTTTCCAATTTTGGTCTATAATGTATTTCTACAAGTGTATGCTTCTGTTGGGGTCTTACTGTGAGGTTTATAGCTATCATCTTTTATGTTATAGTTGGTCATATAATCCTGGTAACAATAAATCTTATGTTTAATTGGTTGAAGTGGTTTTGATATTTTCAGAAAAAAAGATGTAAGGGACGAGGGTCCTCTCACTATTTTTCATTAATGTAACCCCTACTACCAATTCTATTGATTTTTTTTTTACCTATTTTGATAATTTTCTATTTTCTATTTGTTTGGTAATTTCATAATTGTTGCGCAAAGAGGTATAAGAGAGATGTTGTCATGTAACGTTACATATAAAAATAGTAAAATAATAATTTAAATTAACAAATTAATGTAGGCGATAATTAAATTACTTCAATTTGCACCTTAATCTCTTATAACCTATATATATATTAAAAAAAAAAATGTAATTTTTTTCACTACTTAATATGGAGATGAGTAATTTCTTCATGTTATATGCGATATTTAAAACAAAACATATTATTAACAAAAAATGTTTTATGTCACCATAAGTAATATTTGAAATATCTATATTAAATGACACATTTTTATACTACTTATTTAGAGAAAAATAATAATTTAAATTAAAAAAATTTATTAATATATTCACTTTCCATAACCAGGGAAATGCGTAATTTAATTTATTTATATTAGGCATTTGATATATAAGATTTTAAAAATATCAATAACAAATAAACGTTTATCGTAGGTTATAAATAAAATAAAGTTTAACGTAGGTTATAAATGTTGAGTTAAAGAAGTTAACATGAAACATATATAGAGAGAGAAAGATTGAGAATATTTCAATATGGAGGTTGAGTAAACGATTTTAACATGAAAGATATATATAAGAGAAAGATTGAGAGAATTCTTATTCCATCAATAACTGCTTTCTAATTCAATGTATGAGGGATATTTGTAATTCTTTCAATGCTCAATATATATTTGATATGTAATATTTTAGAAAGTATTAGTAATAAAAATAATTAAATGTATGGATATGGGAAAAAAAAATATGAGGGAGAAATGTTTTAACATTTTAATGTGGAGAAGGTGAATTATAATGAAATATTTCAATAGCAACTACATATATACTATACCGGCTTAGATCCATCTTAACTCTCGATCTACTAAGGGCCGAGAGGGGTCAAATCTCTTTTCGCTCTAAAATATGTTTGCATCTATTTAGATTTGATCCCTCTCAACGCTTGGTAGATCCAGAGTTGAATCTAGGTGTGAAAATGTGAGCATGTATTTAGAAATACCATAAAATCTAGATTAAAAGAAAAATAATTTGGCAAAACAAACTTCACAATAATTATTTTAGTATTTAAAATTTTCAATTTTCATATTTATTTTAGGGTAAGCAAAGTTATATTTATATTAACAAGTTAAAAATATATATGAAATTATTATTTTATGTGGTTTGTAAAAAACGAAATAAGCTATAGTGAGTTTCAGAATAACATCTAAAATTTGTAGAGTTATCATGATTATACGTGATCAACTTATAAAGGTCTAGAGCCTTATAAAAAATAAAATAGCTTTCAAAAGATAGTGAAAGTGACAATCACACAATATAAAAAATATGACTATCTCATAGAATGATATTTTAAAATGATTGTAGAGGGAAAATATAAGAGACTTATCAATACTAGCTTGAAGGGTTTGGAAACCTAGACACCTAAACTTTTGGGGCTACTTGGCTAATGCTTATTCTACATCCTTCTTTATGATGATTTGATTAGAAAAGGTTCCTTATGAGTTTAAGGTCTCTTTCATTTTGTTGATCCATCCTTATCCTAAGCTTTCCCATTCACCATCTCAATTATAATACCAAAGACTATCCTTTAGATGATCTCGACGTTGGCTTTAAACTACATGAATCTGTCTAGAAATCCCTGGTGTAGAGCTCCATGTTCCTCAAGGACTTGGGAAATGAGGTCCTTGATAAACCAATATGGTTTTGTGGCTTAGAAGACCTTGGTGTTTCTGGTCCTTAATAAACTAGTGTTAGAGAACTACCCATCGATTTTTTTTTAATCTACTCTTTTGTGATCTAATTTAATTTTTCGAGAACAATTTCCTCCATTTCTTTACCTCCTTTTTTATCATAGCGAAAAAATTCACTTAAAGGTTTGTTTTGTCATTTCAACTCTAGTCATGGAGGGTTATGATGCTTCGTCAAGACCAAGCTAAGAGTATTCCTTCTCCTTCTCCTTTAACCCCTTGTATTGGATTCCAGCATGTCCACTCAAGTTTTTCTCCATGTCATGAAGAGCACCTAAGACAAGAGAGATAAGTGTCCAAAGCACCTTGGGTAAGGAAATTGAACAATCCTCACCTCTAAGAGATACCATTGAGACCTAGCAAGAGATAAATCGAAGGTCCATGACCTAACCAATGATATAAGGAACCAACACCAACCCCAAATGTGGAGAGAATTTAACCACCCAACAAATCACAAACCTAGGCTAAAGCCAACCTCTTGAAGATATCCTCCCAGTTCCCTAACACCCCTAAAAGAAATTAGTTCTATTTTGTAGCCAAGAAAGAAGAGGGTATCTTCTCCTAACCACATGCTCGTTAGAAGAACTAGGGTCATAGCCACATGAGGTTTAAGACAAACAACCCCAATAAATATACAAGAAACCACAAAAATACTAAGAGTCAATTTCCACCATGTCAATAGGAGAACCCATCCCGAGGCTATCAAGCGAAGTAGTTCCTTCATTCCAAGGAGGCACTCGTGCCCCCACTCATAGTCATGATACCCTACTCTTCCATAATTCCAACTTCATCACTGAAGTAAGTCCCCTCTAAAAGAGTCATCAAATGCACTCCTAGTTTTGTCATTCTAACTACGTTGATCCACTTCCCTTCACACCAAGCACCATTACCTAACTTCACCTTCATGTGAAGCTTGTTTCTTTGCACATATGCTCAAAGTATCACCTAGCACTCACGTGAAACCTGATCCAAGTGAATTGTGGCATGTTAAAACTGATACTTGCTTTATGATTTATTTGTAATTATTTTGTTGGAAACTTTGAGAGACCAATTCTATCCATATCTTATTGATAGAGTTGACAACAAATATCTTATAATGTGTTTAAAGGGGTCAGATTTATTAGTGAGAAGTGAAGAGATTTTCATTAGTAGATAAAGTTCAATTCCCCTAAGAGCTTTCATTGGGGACATACAATCACTTTTAGGTAGTGGTTGAACATATGACTGCACCCAAAAAAATTACATTAAATTATCTCAAGACTTATGCACACATAATTGAATCAAAACTCCTCCCCATATCTTTTAAATTTAAAAGAGATTTGAAGATTAGCTCAAATAAATATGAGCTGAATACGAAATACCTTTCAAATTGAGAAATCACAAATTCAACTCTCTTAATTACTTTAATATTAAAGATTTGAAACTTAAAAAGTGAAAATTACCTTTTTTATTATTTATATAAAAGATAAATATGTATTCTAGAACAAATAAAAAAATATACAACACTCTAAATTGTCTTCATTTCTTATTTATTTATTTTTAATGTCAAATACCAAATATCTTACTCTATCTGCCTTTCTTGATACCTTATTTTTATTTTCCTTATAATGGGAATGGTTAGAAATGTTAACCCTAAATAATAAGTTGGAAGAAATATCATAAAGATTCACATCACATTTGTTTTTTATTCTTTATGTGTGTGGAATGTTTAATGAAGAGTATGTTTTTTTTTTTTTAAGGAAAGGATATATATATAATATATATATATAATATATAAAACAATAAAAGAAAAAGATGATAGAATGGAATATATATAATATATATATTAATAATAATAATATATGAGATGATATAAGAAGTATTATTTTATCTATTATTAAGGACGTAAGGGAAAAAAAACTGTAATGTAAGAGAATATTTTTTAAATCGTTATATATAATATAATATAGATAATATAATATAAATTAATTTGATATTGGTGAGTTCATCATGGTTATGTTTAAAAATAACATTTGAATTGGATATTGAATTGAACCAATGACTTAACATCACACAAGACGATCATAATCTATCCAAGACCCATGGAAACCAAATCATTAGCATAATAGCAATTTCTCTGTTAAAAACTAGAGTTTCAAAAATGATATCATAATGGAGAGCCCATTGTTTTCAAATATTCTATTTTTTATTACTTATCTGTAGTACTAAAATATACTGGATATAATTATTAGTGTTGAGAAAAAGCATTTCAAATGGGATAAAAATAAACATAATTATTGATATGGGGAAACCTCATTTGATGCCTATAAATTTTCCTCTTCATTTTTAGTCTCCGTGAACTAAAAGTTGGACACCTTTTTAGCAAGTTGAGTGAATTTGTGGTCCAATTTATACACTTGAATCTGAAGGGCATCTATGCATACCAAGATTTCATGTTGTGCTTCAGTTCTATATACTAAAACCTTTCCCATGATTGCTTTCATTTTCCAATATAAGTTTATAGGTTGTACGTATATGTTATACCTTCCCCTATTTGTTCATGTATTGGGGATCCACTAACCCAACTCTAATATGATTTTTTCATCTTGTAGAACTCTCCTTTTGACTCGTTCTTCCTCCTATAATATGTTGATTTTAGTTCTCACAACTAGAGGTGTGTTTTCCTAGTATATAGCTACATTTTTTTTTCATTTAGTTAGGATTGGGTTCAGGGGTGACCCTTGTATCCAACCGTACACCTACTATGGCATCCTGCCTTACATTGAGGCATATTTGATGAAAAGAAGTTTGCAAGAGATCTAGAAAGAGGTAACTTGGTGATAGGTAACGAGGAAGTAGTGAGGAACAAAGTGGTAATTGGGTTTACAAATGATAAAGATGGGAACAAAAGAGGTGATTTCAAGGACAATGTTCCGAGGAAACACAAAATAGCGAGTAACTAAAAGGTTGAGAGTGCAAGAGGACATTGGAAGGGAAAAAGCAATGGATGTGAGCTAAAAATGAACATGGAACCAAGTTAGAGGAGGAAGAAAACCATAGAGAGCCACCAATTTCATTGACCTCCCCAATCCACTATATTGATAAAAACATAATCATGCAAAGAGTCTCAACTCTTAGGAATAGAAAGATGAAAAGGGTCCATAAACAAGGAAACTCACTATTACTTATGAACAAACCATATAAAATAGAAACAATAGAGCAAACATGAAATACACATAAATCTACGTGCAAGGTTACCCAATTGCATTGAAACCCAAAAACCAAATTCTATGGAGCTATTGTCCTATGTGGCCCAAGGGTTTGTTGATATGTTCTTCATAATAAGTGGATGATGTAAGGGGAGTCTGAAGAAATTATCATGCTGATAATTTCTTGCATCACTGCACTAAACCTGGTAAGGACTACCATGATCAATGGGCATGTTGCATGTTTAACCATAATCTTCCTGTTTCCATTTGTTTTGGTTATTCAAAGAGAGTTAAGGGAGGATGGTAGTGGCATTTAATTGATTTTGAAGTTGGCTAGATGGCACCCACACCCATATGGGGGATTTCAACGTTATTTTCTAATTAAATATATAATTTTTATATAAAATGAAATTAAAAACTCTAAAATACCAAAATTATCTATTTAAATTTGTAAATTTAAGTGACAAATATCATTAATATAGTGATATTATTTCACTTTTTCCTTAGCGAGAACCTGTGATTGATGTTGGTGATCCAATTACCCTTAACATTTTTCCAATGACAATTACATTGAAATAAATGTTACACCCTCTTCCTTATTATGGACCAAGTTTGAGGAGCATCTACAACTTCCCTAAAGATCATAATGAACCTCTAAATTAGCATATTTCAAAATAACTTTACCTTAAAAAGGATAAGGCATTAAAATCTAGGAGATCAACCCCTTTTTTTTCTTATAAGGGCTTTAAATATGTTGAGTTTCGAATCTATGTTGTTTGCACACATGAATAATAGCAAAGGCGTGAAAGAGATTTTGTGGCTTCTTTAGTCCTTTGTTGGCAGAGAGAATTCAAGTTACATTGAGCAAGGTTGATCAAGTCATTCACACTTATTTCATCTCTTCAAGTAATCAAATAGAGATTTTTAATGCCCAATCCCTATCACTAAACCATAGCTCAATGAATTCAATAATGCTTATAAAAATGCTAACAAATGTTTTTTTTAATATATAATATATATATTATTATATATATATATATATATATATATATATATATAATATATATATAGTTCATTGTGCTATGTAGATTTTGAAAACCCAAATCATATATATGACATAAAGTTACAATAACAATTTTCATAATAATATGTTTTTTTAAGATTATTATACAGATTTAAGCTTACAAAATATCTTTTAAAGTTTACACACCCCGAGAAAAATAATATACATATTGCTGATTTTATTCAATGTCTATGCTATTTTTTTTGAATTACAAGAATGCAAATAATACATCTCATCTATTTTTATTTTATGTTTTTCAAATATTATATTGAATTGAAACATATACATTTTTTTCATACTCAATTACATAATTCACCAAAGACTAAATCTCTCATACTCAACATATTGCACCAAACATTGGACATTGTTTGAACTATGTTCCAACTACTTAATTTATGAATAAGATAAAACTAAAGACTTTTTGAAAGTTGTTCTCTTAAATACCAATTATTTTTAAAACAAAACAAAGAAAACTTAAAATTCAAAACTATATTTCATGACTAGAGATAAAATTTAAAACTATATTTCAGATATCATGAAAACATACTCTATATTTAAGTGTCCATGAAGCTTTTTTCTTTCCAAAACAAGTTAAAATGAAAAAAATAGTCATCTTGAAATGACCTTATTGAAACTAATGCATGCAAGTAGAAGGATCAATTATTAGTATTAAACTTCTATAACCTAATAAACATTATGCTCTCACTGTACAAACTTCCTCCAAAAATCAATCCACAACTTAATAATGATACAAGTGTCACTTGCATTGGGAGAACTTATGCCTATAAGATATAACATCACAATGAAGCACTTTTGAGACCATACTTGCCATGTGAGGAATATAGGTATCAATTAGTTGAAAATTTGGTAATAACAACTAAAAAAATTGAAACGTTTTCAAATGATTTACAATGTTTTATAATGTTTGAGTGGGCCTAAAGGTTAAGAGCATGTGTTTCCTTCTAAGAGTTTATAGGTTGAAATTTAGAGGGGGTAGAATATTTATGCCTTTGTAGACTTTGTTGGAAATATTGTTTTCATTGATGTCAAATATAGGGAGAGGCTACAAATGTCCAAGAAAAATATTTCAATAGGGATATTGTTGGAAATAATTTTTTTGGACTTTCATGTCGAGTTTGGATACCCTATATTTGAATGCTTTTTACTTTTAATACCTAGGTGAAATGGGAGCAAAGGATATATGGTTAAAAATCTTATTCCAATACCCTTCCAATAGAATATGACACTCCCTCGAACTCCATAGGAATAAGGAGATATCAAATATTCTATCAGGTAGGCCTAGCTAGAAAGCATAGGTTGATTCAAGAAGTTTTTACTGGTTGGCTTCATAAGTAAACCCAAAAACACTATAAATAAAGGATAAATGAGTGCATTTGAAGTGTATATAAGCGAGAAGATCAAGTGCAAGTGTGAAAAAGAGATTTGAAGTTCACAAGAGGAGTTGATGAGTATTCTTTTGGTTTAAAGGTGCACAAGAGGAGTCTAAGCATATTTCTTACAGTGTTAAGGGTGTGTTATGAAGGACTAAGTTCTACGATGTTGTGAAGTGCATTTTTTTGGGGTTTGTTGTGCTATGAAGTGCACTAATCTGGGATTACATTCTAGGGGATGATACTATGTGGTTCATTAAGGTACGAAGGCTAAATCTGACTAGGGCTTGAAGATGTGTCTGGGGTATGAAGCAAGGAGAAGCACTGGAGTGTGAAAGTTAAGGGTATGATGATGTTGCGAAATTGATCTGAATCTGTTTAGTTACCAGAATTAACCAAGATTTTTTACTTCGTGATGTTAGTAGAATTTCATATGAAAGAGTATGAAAAGAAATATGTGCATACTATAAACAATATGAAGCATAACAAAAACCATCAAATCAAGAACATAAACACGTTGATAATGGAGTTCACCTAGTGTGGGTTACGTCTCTGGGCCCAGTGTCAAGAGTGGGGAGGTCGCTTCATTAAATGCTTCAAGATGATGACGAGTACATAAAAAATCCTTTGTCATTACAACGATAAATACCTTCAACTAGAGTGGCATGTCTCTCCAAGAGATGTTCTCCCTATAGGAAATCTCACTCAAATGGGCCCTCTAGCATGAAAAGCAATAAATTCTCATATGATGTAGCATACAAGTATCCTTTAACATGATGGAATTAAAGATATCGACAACAAAACATCATCTCAGCAAATCAAAAGAGAGACATGGCATAACTACATCATATACCTCCACTTTTGGGGATGGTTGGAAGATGCAAAGCTTGGCTGCTGAAATGGACTGCACCATTGAATTCATGGTGTGAAATAGTGTCAAATGACTAGAAACTTAGCCCCTTTCTAACACCTTCAAATTATGGACCCTTAGGAATCTCGAAGATTCCCCCAAAGACTCCTTCTTGAAGATGGATGAAAAATTTGTTGCTTGGATGAAGATTCTGAGCATACCACTTCACTCCCTGTGAAATTATATGAAAAATGACTATAAAGTTGGCATCATTCCACCTCTGTCAAAAATCAGCCTCCAAGGGAATCTTTTAGATCCCACAATATTCTGTAAAGATTCATTGATGTTGGATACCTAAATTTCTGCTACTCAGATGAAGAAATGGACCACACCATCATGTTCCCTACGAAATTCTGGTTCTTTTGAGTATAAAGTTGACATGTTTCTATCACTTTGAAAAATCATCCTCTAGGGAATCTTTTAGATTCTTCCAAGATTCTGCATAAGAATATTCCGTGGCAGAATATTCCTTCCAAGAAAAATGTGCCTCACCTGGGCTGGGTTCCGTCATCCGTGGTTCTCCTCGGCCTTCGTCTCCTCCTCCGCTATCGGTCGAATGACGAATTTGGGTTTTTATCTAAGAATTCCGATGGATATTCAAGGAAAGGTCGTTGAAATAAGGACGATGAGAAATAAGGACGTTGTGAACTAAGGTCGACGAGAAATACGATCTGGTCCTAGTTTCACTTCAATCTAATGAATTTTATTTTTGAGTTTTTCCATAGCCACTGCTTAACTCTGAGCATGTCCGGAGCCACTTAAATCATTCCTCCCCATTGAGGATCTTTTGGTCCTCCAAAAGCATGAACATAATCTACAACTATTGTGTTACATTGTCTGCAACACAAGTGTCCTGACAGGTCATACTTCCTTCTCCTTCACACTTGTTCTTCGGAGCCATAGGTGATGATCCGACACCTGCATTCCCTACAAACCTGTAGTACATCTTCGCAAATTACATGCTTAATTACATGACCAACCATGACCCAAGCATCCCCATACTTGCCAAGAGTTTATAAGACACACTCTTTGGTAAAGTTTACATCATAATAGAAACCAATACCTCAACTATCAGTAAAGGCCAAACACATCATCGTTGATTTAATAAGCGATGGAAACACATCATCACTTTACATTTATATCACAACACATGATTTACAAAATTTGACCATGAAAGGAACCCATATCTAGTAAAACCATTTCTCACTCATAAAAGTGAATGGGTCATTATCCTAGAGTTGATTCACTTATTGAACAAATTTTCCAACTGGTTCCTACACGAGCACTTTTTCCTTGAGACTGTTGAGAATGCAACAAGATGATGGAGCTTAGTGAAAAGGAGTTGCCTTCATTAAGTGGTTCCGCAGGCAAGTTTTGGCGTAAAGTCTATTTTTAGACATATGGATCATGGTCTATGAGTTGTAGGATGATGTTTATGGATGATTGGTCATGTTGGGAAAAATAGATGGACTTCTATTTTTTGGATCACAGCGGCGTGATCAGAGTCTATTTTTAGACTGTCAGGTAAAAATAGAAACAATCAAATATTATTAGCCCTTAGTAATATTTGGACTCTAAACTTTATCTTATTCTCTTGGAGCACTTTAGTTGGAGCTACGGATGTGGCACATGCAATTGCATGAAGGAAATACGTGGTTCTTATGGGTTACTTGAGCTATTGCATGGAGGACTTCAATTAGGACTTCAGTGATTGAGTTCTGTGGAGTTGGATCAGGAGTTGATGGAGTTGTGTTCAGTTTGACTTAGTTAAACTAGTTGCATTTAGTCTAACTAATCAATAGACTAAGTGATGAGTGGTTGTGAATTAGTTATTAATTAATTCACTAATTATTAACTCATAAATCAACTAAAGAATACATCAGTTAACTCAGTGCATGGACAGTTCAGTGGAGACAAGTGTTAGAGATGAGTGAAAGGGCAAGACAGCTATCAGTTGTGACTATAGTTGTGCATGAGATTTGCACAATCAATGGATTGAGTATTGCCAATGAGGATTGCATGGTATATCCAAGGGAAATGCGAATTTGGATCAATTCATTCATCAGTATTCTCAACAGGGATTGCGTAGTGGAGGCAGGCAAGCAACAGAGGAGATTTGAGCCAGTGATTGGTTCAGATCTGATCTAGTTTGTGTGTAACAGGTGGAGATAGTACTGAGTACTTGCAAGGAGTATTGTACTATGTATTGTTACATGTTTTCAATCAATATAATATACACATAGTTGGGGGTTTTCAGCTTTATTCTTTCCCCGAGTCCATACTGTGTTGATATGTGTGATTGATGCTTCAATGTGCGCATGCTATTGTTTCTTAATACTGTAAAATTGATGATCAACATAGAGGAGGTTATGTATTATGCATGATTCCACAAATAGTGTATAATCAGGATAATCTCTGTGAATAAGTGTCATATTATTCAAAATTTCTACATTGAGCGACTTCTCTTGAACATATCGGTGACACTGAAATGGATTGGTAGCATTAACCCCAAAAAATGGATGGTACGAAGGACCAATAGTGATATGACCAGTGAACGGAATAACCCAACCCGACTCAATCATGGCGATGGAGTGAAAGTGTCATGTTCAAGAGTGACCTGCTGCCAATGAAGTTCTTCAAGTTTTCTTCCCTTTTCCCTAGTCATTACTGACTAGTACCTCTTTATTTTTGTCAAGCTTGAGGAGGATAACATATGCTTGTTCTATAATTTGCCTTTCAGGCAAACCTGTCGCTATGTTTTAACGAGCCTAGTGACAGTGAAACTCGCTCTTGCGCAGATGGACAAGTTTTTCGCTATTGTTTTAACGAGTTTAACGACAAAGATAACTCGGTCCTTTTCATATTTAGAGAGTCTGAAAGGAGATGGAAAGGAAACTCCAGTAGTCCTTTTTCGTGGTATAATCCCTTAAGTCCGAAAAAGTATAAAATAATATGAAAGGGATGAATTTTCGATAGTTTTAGTGAGCCAAACAAGAAAAGCACTCAATATTTTTATGTAATAATCCCTCAGGTCAAAAAATATTAAAATATAGAGGAGGGATGACGCTTCCCTTTACTTTAACTTTTTGTAAAGGCCGGTAGCTCGGCAATCTTTTCATATTTTACGAGTCTAAAAAGAGCTTAAAAGAGACTCATTTTTTAGGAACACGTCATGTTTTCAAGTAGCAACTGGTTCCAGGTAATTTTGGAACTTTTCAAGCACGATAGTGTAAAGAAGGTGGCTAATAAAATCACTCCCCGCAACTATTCCTCAAAAGGTAAACAATCAAGTGGAGGCATATGATCAACTAAAAGAGTGGAGGTGATGGTAAGGACATGACCAAGGCTCAAAAGGCTGATAGTAATGTGATCACAAAGGTTATTTACCAAAAAGAGGGTTTATTTTTTAATGAGCTTGAACCTTGTGCCAACATGTGCTCAGTGCTAGGTTTATTTTTTAACGATCTTGAACTTTGCGGAAACATTGCTCGTAATAATAGTCAAAGATGTTCAATTCACCATTAACACTATGTTCTTTTGACGGTCATACTACCTGTTCAATTGCTTCATCAAATTGATTAGAAACGTAAATACATTATTGGAAAATGAGTTAAAAACCCACATCTTACTTGAATTATGTGAACAGTAACATAAAAGTAGTTTTACCTCTCATTTTTACCATTTCATTCAAACTTGGGATTGTTGGAGCTCTAGAGGTGTTTTCCCCCTCGATTTTCATCAGCTGATTACGGGAGATTCGGTGGATTATTTTTGGCGCCGTCTAGACTAGGTAGGAGCTAACCCTAAGCTCTTCAATTACCTCCTTTCCTTTTCTGATTCTGAGCAGCTTTTCCTTTTTTTCTGGGCCTCAGGGGTTTGAACAATTCATTCCCTCCCCATCGCACCTAGTATACATCGAAAGGTGCGATGCATACTAAGTTGGCCATTGGCTAGTCAGTATGCATCCCACCCTGTACATAGCTAGGGTGTGATGGGCATAGGGAGGAAAGTTTATGCACTGTTTTTTTATGGAAATATTTCCTATTTTACCCAAGTCAGGATCCTAATTCTTCTCTTATTAGTTTTTCAGAGATTCATTGGATCAAGATGGTCATTACATGGCATGAACACGAGCATGAAGAAGAGGATGTGGTTGCCTTACATGATTCGAGTACAGTTACTGCATTGTGAAACTGTGGCTTGCTCAAATTCTTCCGCATATCTAGCATGAGGCAACAAGTCAATTTGTTGCAATATCTTCTCGATGCATGGTATCCTACCAACCAAGTGTTCCACATTAGAGGTAAATCCATCCCTTTGATAGTTGAGGATATCTATTTCTTGACCGAGTTATCGAGGCGTGGTGCCCCTCACTCACTATCAGGATTTGCCTGTGGGGGTAAATCCGTGAGGGATTATATTCACTAATTCTGTAGAGATGCATCTCAGCTGAGCAGGGACAGCAAGATCAGTATTCGAGATGTCACTGACTGGTCCTTGAGGACTATTTTAATCACCTTTTCTAGATTGGTTGGTAGCACTGCTCTTCACTTGGCCAACAGGTCCTATATGAAATATGCCCAGGAATGCCTTGAACCAAAGGTATTCAACTGGTGTGATGCAATACTTCAGGTTATAAAAGAATAGCTTTCCAAGGTGAAGAATGGAAGATCCAAGAACTTTGGTTATGGTTCTATTCTGACCACTTTCGCCTTGGAGAGGATCCTATTCATGCAGTGACAATACATTTCACTAGGACTGCCAGCACCGAGGGAACCACAGATGCAGAGATGGGTTGATCTTATGGCCAAACATGCTAGTCAGTAATAGATTTCATTCTCTGATGCCTTCTTTGAGTGGTTCAACCATCAGGAGATGGTCTTCGCCACGTATCCCTATGTTGGGATGGATTTCCGGGGCGACCCAGATTTGGTGCTGCTGGCTGGCGAGCAGTGGGGTGTTATAGGTAAAAACATCTGACCATATCTCTGTTTATTGCTTTTATAATGTTCTTGTGTTTTTTAAATTTTATCAAAATTGATCAAACCCATATATTTGTGCAGATATTGGACCAGTGCGACGAGCAGCGCGCTCGAGGGTAACAACTGTCGTTCCAGTAGGAGAGGCTGTAGGGAGGGCTATCCTTCACGATCTAGACATAGCAAAGACCCTTGCAGTATTGCAGGATCAGATCAAGGGTCTCACCCTTGGTATTCAGGATGTGAGGACCAACGAGTTACCTCTGAGATTATAGCGCCATACCACTGGCGTGCTAAGTCGATGGACTAGGCTCTTACATATGATTGCACAGGCGGTGACTTGTTATCACCAACACCATTAGTCTAGGGTGCTTTCCTACATTTTTGAGTTTTTTGGGTCGTATGACCAATTTTATCCTGGACACAGAACATTTTGTAAAAAACTATAAACAGTTATTTGTATTTTTGATTTTCGGAGTTTTATTATGGTTAAGTTATATGATCCTGATGCAAATGTTTGATTGAAATGCTTTTTCCTTTATAAATGCTGCAAACGTCTATCTAACACATAATTTGCTAATGAATCAGTTAATGTGTTTAAGTTTCTAGAAATGTGTTGATATTGAATAGAATCAAACTGCATTTCCAAAATCCTAACCCCTAGGAACATACGATAGATAGCTAGATTCCGAACGGAATAGATGCCAGTAAGCTGTAGGATGACGAGTTGTGAGTCTAGCTTGACAACAAGTCGGTGTATGCCATGTGCGATGGCATCAGAGAGAAGCTCTATCAACGCGCTATACTTAGCGATGTTGTTCGTTGACCAACCAATACATACCCCTATGAAACTCACTAACTCGCCAATTGGATCAAAAATGGCCCAAGCTGCAGAAGATAGGTTCCGCGTACTACGACTAGCTCCGTCGACATATCCAACAAATGATTCCAACAGGTCCAACATTTGCAACAAATGCAAAGTGGATTACCTAACCAAAATGATCACTCTTGAAGAAAACAAAAACGTAACAAAAGCATATAAAGAGATTACTACACTTAATCAAGCATAGTAACACTTAAGGTACAACCCATTTCAGGGTTGCGACAGTGGAATCCCATCATAATCTACTAGCTCTTAGGCTCATTTTGCTAATACTCTCTTAATAATGTAGGGACCCATCCAAAATGGTTGGAACTTACCTGCTCCCAATTTATTAGATTACTGATCATAAAGCAAGAACAGGTCACCTTCTGAGAAGACACGGGGTTTGACATTTTTGTCAAATTGTGCCTTGACTCATTTCTTATGAGCTTCGTTAGCCAAAGCGGTGTTACAACCGGTTTCATCCAATTGGATTAGTTCCAAGAAACAAGCCTCTTCCTCTGAAGTTCTGGGGAGAAGGTCGACTGCGAGTTTGAGAGATGAAATTTCACACTGAATTGGTAAGACCGCTTCTAGGCCATACATCGACTGAAAGGGTGTAAATCTGGTTGCATTTCTCACCAATGTCCTATATGCCCACAAGGCCGAGTACAAGATTACTTGCCAACTCGGTTTGTGGACTCTAATCATCCTTTGCAGCTTGCGCTTTAGGACTTTGTTGATGGCCTCAACTTGTCCATTAGCTTGCGGATAATATGGAGTAGAACTGTCATGGGACAATCCTAATTTGGCAGCCAATTCAACCATCATGTGATTGCAAAAATGTGATCCATGATTTGTGACTATAGCTTGTGGAACACCAAATCCAGAGACTACATGATTGAAAAAGAAAAGAGCAGTCGTTTCACTGCTATTGTTTAATGTAGGCATCACCTTGGCCCATTTTGTAAAATAGTCAACTGCGACTATGATATACCCATACCCCCCCGGCCGAGGTGGGGTTACATGTCATGAAATCTATACCCCATTTGTTGAATGGCCCAACAACAACTACTGGATTCAGAGGTGTGGGTGGTAGTATGGTTTTGTGGTTGAAGATTTGACAAGCATGGCAACTTCTGACTGCGATTATGCAATCTTTGAACATAGTAGGCCAGAAGTAACCTGCTCGTAAGATCTTTTGTACTGTAGCATAACCAGATTAATGCCCCCCACATGCGCCTGAATGGCAATCATTCAGGACCTTTTCAGCCTCCTCATGTGTGAGGCACCTTCACAGAGCTGTATTGATACCGCAACAGTAAAGTGTATCACCGGCGATCATGTAGTCTTTTGCTTGGTATCGAGTACATCGTTGTTCTAAGCGAGAGGTATTAGGCTTGTGTGTTTGGGTTTGGAGATAGATTATTATATCTCCATACCACGGATCGCTTGACCATAACAGAAACAAAGATTCATCCATGATTGATACTTTGGATGTTGAATTGTTGGATGACGATGGGAAGTCACATAGTAACTCCGCGAAAACTAGAGATTTCTTTGATTGCGCAACCTAATCCCAGTTAAAGGGAACTTTTTTTTTCAAAAGACGTGCATAACTTTTAGCAAGTTTGGCGTAATTTGGAATGAACCTCCTCATAAAGTTTTCTTTCCCTTGGAGTTTCTGAATCTGAAGCAAATTTGAAGGTGGAGGCATATCGATGTTTGCCTAAAACTTACATGGGTCGAGTCGAATACCGTCCTTAGAAACTATGAAACCAAGTAGACGACCAAAACTGACACACAACACACACTTGTGTGGATTGAGTTGTATTTTGTAGTGTCGGCAACGTAGAAATACAACTCTCAAATGCTGCGGATGATCAGTCCACTTTCGTGAATGAGCCGATAGATCGTCGAGATACGGTTGAATGATGTACTTGATGTCGTGGAAGGCATAATTCATTGCCCTCTGAAAAGTTTCCCGTGTGTTATTTAAACCAAAAGGTAGTTTACAGTATGCGAGTGTGCCCCACGGACATATAAATGCAATCTTCGACTGGTCTTGTGGGCAGATGTTTATTTGATTATACCTGGAAAATCCATCCATGAATGAAAATATTTCGCATCCGGCGTATTCATCAATTATCTGGTCGATGAAAGGTCTAGGGTAGTTGTCCTTTGGACAAGCTTGATTTACATCCCTGTAATCAATGCACACTCTAATTGTTCCTTGTTTTTTCATCACAAGAACAATATTTGATACCCAATCAGTTAGAGGAATAGGGTAAATGAAACCAGCATGTAAAAGTTTTTCAACTTCTACCTTGATGGCAGCAGCTTTCTTCGAGTGAACTTGTCAAAGCCGTTGTCATACTAGTTTGACATCTAGATACGCCTTGATTTCGTGTTCAAATATGCTCGAGTCTATGCCTAGCATTTCTTCATATGACCATGCAAAGACATATCTGAATTCGTGAAAGAGAGCGCAATATATTTCTAGTTCTGAAGAAGAGCAAGATTTCCCGACATGAATATTCTCTACAACATTAGGTTTAGTTGAGATATTTGTGGCGATAGTTTCTTCAATATTGGACAGATTTTGCTTGGAATCCAGCATATTTACAGTATTTGATAGAAAATAAAAAACTGAAGGATGATTAAGGTCACTGGAATAATCTTCGTTGTTATCCTGAAGATGGGAACAATGGTGGTAATCTTCCCATGGTGCCTCTCCTATCATCATTGACTGAATGATTCCTTCATCTATAGAATGTACATGCGACCAAGGATCTAAAGAGGTGCCATATTCCTTAGACCTGTCTATCCAAACACTCGATAAGCATTGATTTGGGTTTGCCGCCGAGGCCAAGAAAATTAATTGCTACAAAATTTCTATTGGGCTTGGAGGCAATACTTGGTGATGATCCATGCTAACAAAATTTTAGGAAATCTTCTGAATCTTTGTAGATATAGAAGATACCATATTGCAAGTTTCCACTGTGGCCACTTCTACCAGATTACTCGGAGGCAGTAGGGCAAAAGTACCCATTAAGACAGGGTCTTTTAGGAGGCTTACTCTGACATATTGAAGTGATTGAGAGCTTCCATGGACCATTGGAATGCTTCCTGTAACTTGTGAACTATTGGGGAAAAGGTTTGTTGGTCAACGATTGTAATTCCTCCTTGAAAGGGAAATATAATCTTTCTAAAATATGTTGACACAACAACAACCATAGTGTAAATCCAAGGCCTTCCCAGTAGGATATTGTAATTGAGGTTTCCATTAATAACTTCGATGTCACTTTCTACTGTCTTGCCCCCCAGTTCAACTTGCAAGTTACTTAAAATCCCGTACAGGGTGTATGTTCATCCATTGAATGCTTTTAATGTCATTGATGATCTCAACAAGGGTGGTGAGCCTAAAGTTTTCCAGCAACTCATTGACATAATGTAGGTAGATGCCCCATCATCAATGATTGTTCAACGAACATTTTTGTTGAGGGCTTTTACCTGTATGAGGAAAGCAAGTTGAGCTGATAACTGAGGTTCATATCCTTTATGATTAGAGGCCACAAAATTGGAATCTTTTGGGTCAATCCCACCTATTACTGATAATAGAGCCTGCTTTTGGGAGGGGCAATTTTGTAGTACTTCAAGTGTTGACATAGCGAATGGTGATTGGGCCAGATCCTCTACTATATTATAATTCTGTGCTGCTCGAGCACGAGCTTTAAATGTCGATTTGTGTACTACTCCCTTTGGTGGATTTATTGTTAGCTCAGGGATGATGGGTGGCACAACTTCGGACAAAGTTGTTGTCGAACTACTAGGTTGATCTCCAGCCTTGTTATTCAGCATCTATGGATTCCCATAATCTTTATTCCTTGTCGATATCAAAGCATCATTTTTCTGTTTCGAAATGGACAACATAAGCACTTGGGATGTGGAAGCATTATCGATAGCAAACAAATTGGTTTCTGGGTTTGGAAACAGATTAGTCAATACCGCTGAGGTATTTGAATTCTTAAAGAACTTATTGACATCAGATTTATGCGGACATTCTTTCGTCCAATGGTCTCCACTGCATATGAGACATGGCTGACTAGGTTTCTTTCGCCCAGTAGGGTTTTCAGAAGCTTTTTTAGGAGTCGAATTTTCCTGTTTCTTCTTTTTGTTTTTCCCTTTCTTCTTGCCCCCTTGTTGCTTCGATTCTTTGCCTTTGTCGGACGACACGATATTAACCTCTGAGGAAGGAAATTTGTCATTTGCTTTTTTACTGGAAAGTACAAGGGCTTTATCAGATGGGGCCTTTGCAGTTTGCATACTTGATGTGCCAATCACACCGTCATAGGCATGAGAGTCCCTGTTCGATTTGGGAGGAGGAGGAATGGAAAATTTTGGTCTAGGGGCATCAGGAATTTTGTCATAAAGTGTGCCAAACTGAGTATAGATCAAGTCTAGATATTGTGCACGAGCAATGACTTTCTCTTTGGTGACAACTCCTCCCTTGGCCACATCTTCTGTAATAGAAGGTAACAATGACTTAAAAAACCATTCAGCTAAAAGTTGATCAGGAACATATGTCTTCACCATTCGACGACGATGTCACCACTCATGAATATGATCAGATATGTGAGTGGCTGTTGTCTTTTTAAAATTGGTTAGGAGCTCCATTCCTGTTTTGTACCTTATGGGTAACTCAAAATGGGTTAAAAGGGTGGTAGCAAGGGTGCTGAAGTTATCGAATGAAGATCTAGGCAATTCGATATACCATTTCGCTATCGGACCAGTTAGCGTTCGGTAAAAAAGGTGAACCCTAATCAAATCATCATTGAGGGTGTTGGACGAACACCACAAATGAAAGGTCATTACATGATTCAATGGATCTTCACCTGGATTTCCATTGAATTTAGGAATATCTGATGGAAGTTTATGAGGAATCGCTAGCCAACAAGGGGCGTAAGCATTTGGATCATTTATTAGCCGATTCAGATCTGGTAATTCTAAAGTTTCTATAAAAGGCAACTATTGATTCAGGTTTGGTGAAGCATACTCGGGATAAGATGGGATTGCCTTAGCAGTGGGTCTTTGCATACCAGCATAATGTATTTGATGCTGATAACTATGACAAGGTTGATGGGCACAACCATTATAATACAATTGTTGGTAACCATTTTGAACATATGATTTCCCATTACCCGCAAAGCTTTGATACTCAGGTCCTCGGTAAGCTTGCTGGAATTGTGTCTATTGATATTGTACCAGCCATGGTTGTTGGACCATTTATTGTTTCCCAATACTAGATGTTTGACCAAGATGAGAGGTGATAGTACCCATTTGAGCCCGAGTCGCTTCAGTTGAGGAGCCACTAATCTGCGGTTGTGATTGAGTCATGGAGACAAGAGGTTGTTGTATTATGACCTGAGAGACTTGAGGTTGACATACAATAGGTAGCGCTTGTACCTGTGACACAATCACAATAGCCGGTGTAGTGGGAATGTTTGACACAGGTTGATTTGGCTACATTGAATATACAACTCTGGGCTGTTGAGGCAGTGTTGGTACCCAACCACTGGATGCGATTCCAGCGTGACCCAAATTTTGTTGTGAACTCTCATATGGTTTCTCTCCTGGAGGGAACAATGAAAAGGCATACTGCCCCCCATATGGCAGCAATCCAGTGTTCAAAGGTTAAATTGGTCTTTGGAGACTGGACTGCCCAAATTGATACTAATGTGAAGGATCAATTTGATGAGTCTCAACATAAGAAACTCCAGATAAGATTCCAGATGAACAAATAGGAACAGACCATGCCATCGAAACAGTCCCTGGGTGGACTCCATCTAGTGTTTGAGAACTAGTTGGGACAGATGGTATACCAGCGAACATTGTTGGAGTAGTGGCAGGAGGTTCTCTTGCTGCTGTATTAGATGACATAGTCCTAGATGTCGATGGTTGTTCAGACATATCGAGTCTATCCAAAAGATTTCCTAGCGATTCGACAGGAACTTGCGATGAAGGGTGATTAAAAGAACTAACTTCTGTAGTAGAAGGATATAGGTGGATCCCAGTTCCAAAATGAAATGGGGTACTGGATGGAAGATCCTCCACAATCTCTTCTATAGCAATCAGTCCAGGTGGAAGAGGTAGACTGTGAGGTCTGTAAAATATTTCTGGTGCCAAAGAAGGTATAGACTCTACAACGACAAATGCTGGAGGGGTGACACCTTCCGAATCAGTGCTAGATGGAGTTGGTTCAGGAATAGAAGTGTTTACTATTACACTAGTATCAGTTCTAATGTCCTCTTGTAATTGTGGAACTTCTTCTATAGAGGTAGGGGTACCAGAAATAGTTGGAGTAACTAGAGTCTCTGATGATGTTGAAACACAAGTTTCAAATAACCAGGAGCTTTCGACCCAGTTAAATGAGATCACTTGGCATGGAATGGTTTCGTTTCCAGAGTCAAAAATAGTTGAATCGTTAGTCTCCACAAACGACAGGGTTTTGATTGACTTTCTTCCACGATTGCAGATTACTTGATCAACTCAAAATTAAAAGGGGAAAATGTTATTCCAAATTAAATGAATTTTATGAAGCTTTGACACAACTTTCTTTTTCAATTTTTAAGAGTTGAGAGAAAGCTAAAGGTGACTCTAGTCACCTTTGATTTTTAATGAGCCTGAAGTGACAAGCGCTCAGATGGACCTTTTCTTTTAAGGAGTCGAAAAGGAACGAAAGTGACTACTCTGGAAATCTAGACAGAGGGATTACCAAACCAATCGCAAAACTGCAATATACACCTCGGTGGTAAATTATAGAGAAATTACTGAGGACTTTACGTATGGCAGTCAATCTTCCCGAATGTTGTGTTCAGTGCATTGTGATCGATAGGGCGGCAGACACGGCTTCCTAAGGATAAAGTATATCAACCTATTGTGGTCTCCCAATATATACTCGACGGTACCTGGGAGCACAAGTCCGTATTGGCACTTGTCATATCAAAGAGGAGGAATCACCCAACCTACGATGAAAACAATAGTTACCAGGCTTTACGATGCCGGAATACATCTCTAGCCTAGACTTCTAGATGTTGGGTTCCAAAGCGTTTTTATGTTCATTGAGGTTTATTTTACAATTGATCTTTCTTAAGAAGTTTGCCTTTCAGGGTTCACCATGTGATGTAGATGTACAATTCCTAAATATGCAATCTAAAATGATAAATAGTTATTTATTTTCTTTTAGCAATGAAAATCGTAGCTAATAAGGAAAGAAGAGTAAAATTCTTTCAAAGAGAGCAGAGAGCACACACTAAATGCACTTTTCCTAAATTAATTTCTGCATGCAGTCTAAATGCAAAGGCACATGCATGTATTTGTTTTTCCGTTTCCTTAATATGAGAATGCCAAAAAGAAAACTAAGTATAGATTTGAACTACTTTTCTTCAAAGCAACACTATAACAATTTCTTTTCAAAATCAAAAGGAAGACTAAGATGACACTTTCAATTTTGAATGGGAAACTGCTTTCGACACTTCAAATAATTGACAATTCAAATCAAATATAATGGCAAAAGTACAATCGAATATCTAAAAGAGGAAGACTTTACGACACTCTTTTTCTTGACTCAAAACGACAGTTGCAACACTTTTGAATCAAACGACGACAGTTTGATTAAGCTACTATTTGTAAAGGAGGACTGTAAATGACGAAAAATACATAAAAAACATTTACAATTCCTTATCAATGGAGGCTGAATAATGTGAATGAAGAAGGATTCAACAATGATATACTGATCATAAGCAGCAAAACTAATTAATAGAGCTGAAAACAATGAAGAAAAAACCAAAATCTGGAGAGAGAAACAGTCTCATTCAATCATCGCACCTTTCCTTAAGGGAAACATGGATGCATCTCACCTGCAACACATGGGAGTTGCAATGCATCCAGACTGCTAATGAGAGATAATGCGATGGTACAGGGATGAGACTGAGCTTGGTTTTCACCCACAGTTTGCAGCTACGTTTAGGGATTTAGGCCAAGCTTATGATAAACACTAAACAGAAAGTATAGAGGTATGATCTAATGAGGTTATTGAGCTACCACCAGGACACTTAGGATGTTTGCAAGTGAGATGTTTAGTTCATAAACCAACCCAGAGATTGACTGAAGCGACGTTGATCTACTTTGCAGTTGCAGAAAAGCAGTTCGAAGGCTAGCTGGCTTAACTTCAAGCTCCGTCTGTAGTTTATAAAGCAAACAACAGCAACAAACAAACAAACTATTTCCTCCCCAACGGAGTTGCCATTTTGTTTCCAGGAAAGCTAGTGTCTATTCAGATCTGCTAGTCCCACTAAGACGGGTAGCTATCTTAGAAACAAACAATTCAAAGTAACTTGTGTTTTCCTTTATGGGAGATAGATGAGAGAGAAGTAGAGAGCGCCAACCTTAGTCTTTCGACTGGCTCCTTGCTTGTTTTCTCTCTCCTTTGATAGAACTTCGCCACTCCTTTCTCACTTGCCTCGCTTCAAAGAACACCTGTAGAGTCAAAGTAGCAAAATACCATCAAAGCATAGAGATCTATGATACCATAAACAATGTAGAATTAGATGTACATTAACCATACAAATGCATACACAAATACAAGATTCAGAAATAAGCAAGCATATCGAGGAAAACTCAAATAGTTTTATTGATAGAAGTAGAAGAGAGGATTACAACCCAGCTATCTAATCTAGCGCCATCCTCCCAGCATGAAAGCCCTCTTCACCTAATGAAAAACTAGATCACCCAACAATACAATGTTTCACTGAGAAACCAATAGCACTTCCTTACAAAATACAAAATTCCAGCCTCAGGATCTCTAGGATGAGGGATCCATATATAGATATTTATAGGGGGTGAGTCAGCTTCTAGGTTTTTTATTAGTGACATTTCACTGATAGTTATTGGTTCCACTTGGAGATTTCATTGATCTCTTACTCATCCTTGGGCGGATTCTAAGAGGCAAGTGTCATATGAGAAGTTTCTAGAAGATTCCTTGATCATCCACTTAGCAAACTGTCTCTGCCATTTGTCTATTCTCTCTCATCGCACCCTACAGAAGGCCTTTTTAGTATGAATCGCACCTCCCGTGTGTAGCAGGTGAGATGAATCACACCCTTACCACGGAGCATCTGATGGTCTAGTTTTGATGGGTTCTGAGTAGTTTTTTTCAAGGAGAACTACTGGGAAATGATGTAATCAGTTGACCTTGATCCTTTAGGGTATGAAACAACACTTTTAGGGGTTTAAGAGCCCTTGGTTTATCGACATATGTGATTGGGGTTCCAGTGCCCAAATATGTCTATAACAACACCCTCAATTAATTGTACAGTGCGCAGATTTGACAAATTTCACAACTTTTAATAAGAAAAAGTCAAAATATATGTGTAGGTTCTATTGAGGAAAAATGCACAGATTGCACAACTTTTATGAAGAAAAAGTGAGCATATTTGTGCAGGTTTTATTAAGGAAAAGTGCAGAGATCCATTTTTTGTGGAATTTATAAATTGTTTGAGCTTCACTTGTTTTTCATTTGAAGCTGTTGAGCCTCTCTCTGAATTTAACTTGAGTGGATCATGGAACCCCAACCTGGATGTTGTTGGAGTCGTGGATTTGTCGATTAGGGATTCATGGAGCTACTGGTGGTGCTCATGAATTGTGGAGTAAGAAGTTGGGCGCTGTTGGAAATTGAGATTTGTTTTCAAGATGGCCCCTTGTAGATACATAACTAAATGAGGCCAATAATTTGGACAGATCTAATTATGTTAATTACAAATTGAATTTGTAGACATTGCTAGAAGGCTATGGCATTTGGACGATCACAGAAGGAGAAGAAGAAAAACGTGCTACAGTCGTGACAACTGCATCAATTCAAAATTGTGAGAAGCAAGAGAACAAACTAAAGGTATTATTAAGGATGTATGTTGAAGATAATATTATCCCTCACATTCATGATTGTAAGACCTCTAATGAAACCTGGAATACACTGAAGGATTTATATGAAACCAAAAATACAAATCGAGTCCTTTTCTTAGAAGGTAAGCTCATGTATATTAAAATGGAAGAAAATGAATATGTTAGTGCCTTTGTTTCAAGAATTAAAGACTTGAAAGATAAGTTGGGAGATATAGGAGAATCAATACCTAATACAGATCTTGTGATAATCACTTTAAATGGAATGTTAGAGGACTATCATTTGTCTATTATAGGTCTTGCAGCAAGGGAGAAAGCTCCCACCTTTGAGGAATTAATAGGTATATTAATGCAGGAAGAAGACAGACACAAGAATTTAAAGCCCCAAATTCCAGATTTAGCACTATTGACAAAAAATATGTTCTTCAAAGGGAAATAAGGAAGAGGAAGTAAAGGTGGAAGTCTATCTCAGAAAAGGCCATTTCCAAAACAAAATCAAGGTATGTCATCTGTCAAAAATGATTCTGAAATAAAATGTTTCTAGTGTAGTAGAAGTGGGCATCTTCCAAGAGACTTCTATAAGAAGAAAAGTGACGAAGCTAGGCACAATAAGCACATAAGACATTCAAGACATTTTGCAGGAGAAGGCATGAATTATGATCTTAAAAATCTTAAGTTGTTTATGTCTAATGCTACATTTTCTGGTTAAATGGATGATGCTAGTGCTTGGTTTGTGGACTTTGGAACTTTGATTCTCATGACATGAAACGAGGAATAGTATGAGAACTTCAAGGAAGTCATCAATGGCGGAAAAAGATATCTTGGAGATGATCGTGCACATCATATCAAGGGATATGGTGATATTCCAGTGACTTTACCAAATGTAAGTGTTAGGAGCATTCATAATGTTATGTATGTGCCCAAGATCAAGAAAAATCTGATTTCTGTGTCCACAGTTACAAACCAGAATCTGAAGATTGAATTCTTCAAAACACATTGCCTAGTAAAAGACCCGCTAGATCACTGGAAACATATTGCCTTAGGAGTCAAAGTTGGAGTCCTGTATAAGCTTGATGTCACCAATAAGAGTCATCAAGCACTGAATTCTACTTCTATGTTAACTAAAATTCTTTGGCACTAGAGGTATGGTCATATCAATTATCATGATTTGTTGTTATTGCAGAAAGAAAAGAATGGTTGAAAGATTCCCTATATTAAAGAATGAGTATGCTTCTTGTGAAGGTTGGACAACGTCTATGTGCATCTCAACACAGCTCTGCGCTGTGTGGTTCATTCCTAAATTTCGTCTTCCATATTTTTTGAGTGTGTTCTTCCACCCCCAACTTAGCTATGCCCATGTTCCATAACAATTTTTCCTAGTAAAATCTTAAGCAAGATAGACACCAAACAAGAATCACCACGCAATAAGAATAGAGTCAAGTAGGGGAGGTTAGGCATGCCCCCCACACATCTTAGCTTCTTCTTCACCTAGACCAAAGCCTCTAACTACAAGAGAACCCACTTAGGAGCATAACTTGATCCCCCTTTGGCTAGACATTGGAACCAAATGAAATTAAGAAATAAAGAAAGAGGGGAAATTGCGTATCAAATTCGAGAGAGTTGGGTCTAAGGACAATGTCTTAATTAGCACGCCTCTAGTCTTCTCTCCCTTCGCCAACAAACTCAGTAGAACCTCAACCACACTTAGCCAACCAATAGAGGAAAAATTTGAAACGACATCCATAAAAGGATGTCGATGAATCCTATGCCCACTATACCTTAGCTCATCACAATGAAAACACTTAAGTCATGCTATCCTCTTCATAAATACCTTGTTGTAGGAAATTCCATAGTCTAACCAGCCTGCAAATTTTCCTTGAAAATCATGGAAATTCCAACAAGATTTTGGTAAAATCCAGCAGGGATTTTTGTAAATCTAGGTTACAATTGTTAAACTTTAAGATTTTGGGTGCCCAAAGGTTTTTTATGGTGCTGAATCCATTTACACCATCAAAATCATGATTCAAACATTGATAGTGCAAGATTTCTTAAAAAAAATTGACCAAATTCTGACTACTTTTGACTGTCCAGAATTTTTTTTTTACCTCGATAAACGACGTTGTAGACAATCACCATTCATAGTTTCCAATCCCATTCACTAAAACCCGTGTCATAAATCATGTGTAAGGGAAGGGGAGGGAGCAGGGGCACTCACACTCCTCCCCATCATTTGGTCCCTCATCACACTAAGGGGTTGAGGATTGTGCTATCTTTGGAAATGATGAGAGTGGCACATAAGTTGTAGTAGAAATACAACACATGTGGGTTTTCATGTTTCCACTCATGCATACTTTATTAAAATAAATATAAAAATAAATTAATTAATAAAACATAAAATAATTATATATTATATTTTTTATTAAAAAAATTAGATTAATTATATAAACAAATAGATTTGTTAAACCACTTATATTGAGCGTGCGTATGAAGTCAATTTAAATAAAATCGTTTATTCTATATAATGAAAATTAAATGAATCGTACACCATTTACTAGGACATTTTTAACTCTTTAATGTGCTTGATTTATGCCAGGCAATTCCAAGATTTATTGTGATTATTATATTAATTAGGTGTGGAGTACTATTTCAATAATAAAACAACACGCAATAGGTAATATGAAAATGACATAGGTAATAGCAATATAACTTTAATATTAGAATATTTCACTTTCTTAATATTTTTCGTGATTTAAATAAAAGTATATATTCCATGGGAGCCAATTTAAATACATGTAATTAGGTATGGATTACTATTTCAACCAAAAAACAATACGGAATATCTCTGTATATGAAAATGACATAATAGTAATTTTGATGATGAACTATACTGGTTGGTTCGAAACGCTTCACAAAATTATCTCTATATGATTTTCGCTGAAGATTCTTCTCTAAAAAGCAATATACCTTTCATATCAATTAATTATTAATTTATATATTATTTATATATATTTAAAAATTATTTTAAAAAAGTATAATTATTTGTTTTAAAATAATTTTATTCAGGTTAAATATGTGTTTGAGTTTTTATATTTTTAATACAAATATTTACAGGACCTCGATCTTTAAAACAATGAATAATAATAATATACATAAAAATATAAATTTTTGTTTTATATAATTTATATACATAATTTTATTCAAATATTTGTTTTATAATAATTTTATAATACATAATTTTATTCAAATTTCGAAAATCAATTTAATTGTTTAAATCTCAATATTCTCATGGACGTGGATCTCCAAAACCGTGAACTACAAATATTATATATATAAACATCTTAGTGTCCAAATTTATACATAATTCAACCATGGGACAACATGATATTATTAATATCATAATATAGAGATTGTATTTTTCATACATATATCTAACAATGGTTTCAACATAGTCAATACTTGTAATTTTTATGTATGAATGTTTGCAATGCAATAGAAAAGCTGAGTGTACTTATGCATACCTGTAATCTTAAAACAATGAGGTGAGTTAATGGGATATATGTTATCAAATGATGCTACCAAAAGGTTTTGTTTGAGAAGATATTATTCCTGAACTAAGGGGAAGAGTAATTACAAATTGTGGCATTTTATGTTATGTATTTTAAAGGTGAAAATAATGAGATATATGTTTATAAAATGATGTCACTAAAAGGTTTTGTTTATAAAAATATAGGGTGAAGAATGTTGTAAAATACCATTTAATTATATTTATAGATATGTTTATTTTGAAATATGATTTTCATAGTTATAGAATATTTTAGAATTTTTTTAGTAGTATACACAAATAAAAGTTATCATATGAACAAGTATTATATGAAGTGAATTATGGTTTTTTAGGCACATGGTATTGATAAGCCATAGTGTAATTGACCCATGGTATCGTAGCAAATCCTCTTTACAGAACAAGAATCTCTATGGTAAAGTAGGGGTATATTTTCATGGTATCGTAGCAAATCCTCTTTACGGAACAATAATCTTTATGGTAAAGTAGGGGTATATTTTCATGGTTATGAATGTTATTAGTCCTTGTGAAGACATGACTCTAGCAATCGATTTACACATTTACTAACATTGACCAACGAAATTTATAATGTTTGAATTTGAAAAACAAATATTTATTTATGGATATTATTAAAAATAATAATTTTCAAACATTTTATTGGACCATAACTGGAAAGGCTTATTGTAGCCTTTGCATAATACAATGTTATGTGGATATCTGCCTCCGATTTTCCTCCTAATATTTATGGATATAGCTACAATATTTATGCCATGATATTTAGATATTTGTGTAGTTAGTTTTCATCGTCCACTCAAAACTAAATTTTTTGAAAATAACACTTGGAATAATGGAGAAATGTAGAATTATCTAGATCTTTATATTATTAGCGATCTGTTGTGATCAGTTAGATTCGATCCTATTCTTAAGGAATTTGTGCAATTCCTGAACAAATTTCCAATCTTATTTATGCACGAATGATTTTGTGGATGACAGTGATGTGCCCTGTACAAGAACTCTTCATATTGAGTTTGGGTCGCCTAAGAGATGTTCATTTCCTCTATATTTTGTCCCCCCTAAATTTTTAATTGGTATCATAGAATAAGGTTAGTTCTAGGTTTGTGAAAAAAAGTGTGTCTGAGTTGTGAGGAGGCATTTGCTGGAGAAAGTTGTTGAGTTGAGCATTGTGTACATTATTTGTTACATAACCAGGTTGCAACCACGAGTTGTTCAATCCTTCACACTTGTTTGAAGATCTCCACAGAGAGCGCATTTGGCATACGATCCTAGATTGATTTTCGTACACACAACATTTTGAGAGAGTTGTGCATTTGGTGTGATTCAATATTAAGAGGAGTGTGGGTTTTGTGTGAAAACGCTTGCAGTTTAGCATCTAAAGAAGAGTCTGTTATATGTTTTTCCCACTGGTGCAGTGAGAGTGGGAAATCCCTCTTCCCATAAGCCGACTAGAGAAGTAAGAGGGCACTTTTGGAGCTTTTAGAGTGATGTAAGGCTGTGAGAAGATCTGTGTGACTGTGAGGGAGGAAGAGATCTCTATGAGATCTGTATGATTGTGAAGAAGATAAAGCATGCAATGCCAAACCATTTGCATGATGGTAGGGGCTATCACTATCATTGCATAGGTGTTTTTCTTGTAGTGTGGATAGATGAGCATCAGGCATGAACCAAATTTTCTTCTTATGAGGTATGTGTTCAATTGATGGTGAACTATTATAGACATATTTGGGCACTGCAGCCCCAATCACATATGTCCATAAACCAAGGGCTTCTAAACCCCTAAAAGTTTTGTTTCATACCCTAAAGGATCAAGGTCAACTCATTACATCATTTCCTAAAATTTCTCCCTCAAAAAATGCTTAGAATTGGTCAAAACTGGACCATACAGACTGCTCCATTATGAGGGTGCGATGCATCTCACCTGCTACACACAAAGGGCGCAATGCATACTGAAAATCCCTTCTATAGGGTGCGATGAGCGAGAGCAGACAGATGGCAGAGGTAGTTTTCTAGGTGGAAACTCAGAGAATCTTCTAGAAACTGCTCATTTGACACTTGCCTGTCTGAATTCGCCCAGGGATGAGTAAGAGATCATGAAATCTCCAAGTGGAACCTAGAACTATCAGTGAAATGACACTAATCAAAATCCCAGAACCTGACTCAACCCCCTGCAAATATCTATATATGGATCCCTCATCCTAGAGATCCAAAGGCTAGAATTTTGTATTTTGTAGGGAATTGCTGTTGGTTTCTTTGTGAAGCATTGTATTGTTGGGTTATCTAGCTTTTCATGAGGTGAAGAGGGCTTTCATGCTAGGAGGATGGCATTGGATCAGACAGTTGGGTTGTCATCCTCTCTTCTACTACTTCTATTAATAAAGCTATTTGAGTTTTCCTCTATATACTTGTATATTTCTGAATCTTGTATTTGTGTATGCATTTGTATCGTTAATGTACATTTGATTCTACATTGTTTATGGTTATAGACCTCTATGCTTTGATGGTATTTTGCTGCTTTGATTCCACAAGTGTTCTTTGAAGTGGGACAAGTGAGAAGGGAGTGGCGAAAGCTCTATCAAAGGAGAAAGGAAACAAGCAAGGAGCCAAGTGAAATACTAAGGTTGGTACTCTCTACTTCTCTCTAATCTATCTATCATAAAGGAAAACACAAGTTTCTTTGAATTGTTTGTTCCTAATATAGCTACCCGTCTTAGTGCGACTAGCAAATCTGAATAGACACTAGTTTTCCCAGAACATGGACGAGGCCACCTGATCTGTCGAATGAGTTGTGACTGTGAGCGAATTGTGCATGCTGACTGAAAATGTTTACGAATCTATTTTTCTAATTGAGAAGACATGCAACTGTGTTGAGCGAGCTAGATTCAAAATCAGCTCAGATCAACTGAGATTGTTGGCTCAGCTCAAACATCCTTTGGAGAGCGTTGACTGGTCAAGCCCATACATGGTATTGACTAGTGACATACAAAGTGGATATTATGGTGATCCATTGGAGGGAATTCCTTGCAACATAGAAGTTGTGTGGATTTGGAGTCGACCTGACATATGCGTAGAGGAGATCCCACGACTGAGTAGTTAGAAGCTGAGCCTGGTAGAGATGAAGTGTTGAGCATGAGTGTGGTGGTGTTTTCCTATGGAAAATCATTTGATTGATGAACCTGAGCACTGACTAGGAGGAGGGATGGTCATTGCCTTGGTGTTGTAGCAGTTAAAACCACCCTCCAAACGTTTGCCTTCACTTTGTTTTGGAGCCTCCCTCCTCAAAATATCAGTAGCATGTCTTGCAGTGCTCAGGTACTTGTGTTTCATTCAAGATTATCTTTCACTTTGCAGCTTGCATTCGCTTACTCGCTTTGCTGACTAACCATAGGTTGACCTCGTGACTTAGTTTACATCTAGTTCTCACATTGTCTTGAAAAACTGGATAATCTTATAAGGCTACTAGCCTTGCTCTTAGGAATTGCATAGAGAAACTTGGAAGTCATCCCTACTCTCTAGAATTGCGCAAAGTAGTCCGACAGATAGCCTTGCTTAGAGAAATTGTGTAGAACATCCCGACACTAGGCTTCGTCTCAAGAATCACATAGACCCAACTGACATCTTCAGCTAGGAAATTGTGCATAGCATGAGAGGTAGCCATAGCCACTCATCCTAGGAATTGTGCAGAAGCATTCCGTCAACTATTGTCTAATGCATGTGCTAAAAAGTTGCTTGAATCCCTCCAGAATTACGTAATCTCTCCATGCAACCATGGCAACGTTTTTTGAAAAAAAAAAAGCAATAAACATCCCTAAAAATAGGGACCTATTTTTAGCACTGTGAGTTACAGTCAAGTTGATTTTAGAAACTTCCCGCCGCTTGTCACTTTTTCTTATATTTTTGTCATGCAGGTCATAAACCTTGAATCTACCAAATCTATTTAAATGATGCCTGAGAGTTCATTATAAACATTCAATCTTGGAGATCTAGCATTACCACGGCCTCTAGGAACCTTTGATAAAGTGGGCACAACTTTTCTGGGTAAGTTTGGATTTTCAAGTCTTTTGTTACTTTTTCTGCTGCTTTTATTTCCTTGGCTTGTGTGAGTGTTGTTTTTCATGTTTTACTGAATGACCATTGGCGTTTTAGCTTTTTTTAACTTGTATAAGCGTGTTTTCAAGTTTTGCATTGGATTTCTTAAGCATCACATGCATATCATTGTTTTTGCACTAACAATCGTCGTTGTGGCAACCCTCTCCACTAGCTTTGTTGTTCATTTGTTTGAATGGTTCATCCATTGGTTATGATTTCATGCATAGTCATTATCTCATATCTAGACCAAGCTTTGCTCATGCATACAAATCTACTCATTTTCAAATTTCCCTTGGGAATTTTGGCTACCTTAGGTCAAATATTTATTTTCCCAACATGCACTGGACATTCCCAGTACTCAAGGCTTTGCCTTAGCTCTAATAATTGCACAGAAGCTACTTGTAACTAGAATCCAACGGTGCTCTACTTAGTTTTGGGAGATAATGTCCAGTCTTGCCCACTGGGATTGTGTAATGCGTAGTCCCAACCAATAATCAAGCTAGACTTAACTGCACATTACACAGTTCCAGTCCATAGTCAACCTAGTTCGACTGTGCTCTACATAGTTTCAGTTAGTAGCAGATCTCACTTGTAGCTAAGATTGGGCAATGCACAGTTCCAACTAATAATCTCCCAACATTGGAGAGTCACTATTGTGCAATCTTTCCCAACAGTGACCTAGCTTCTTGCATGATCAATCCTTGAAGTTCTTTGTGTTTTTAAACTAACATTTGCTTGCCATGAGTGTCCACTATGTCTCCAAGTACATCAATTGTTGAGTAGCCTCTCAGCAGTACATGCATCATTGTTTCCAAGAAATATGGATCAAAGGACACTGTAGAGAGCAACACTGGAGACATGGTTGAATAGGTTCCAATGAACTTGCCCATCTATGTAGACATGTAGTTGTTTGTAGAGAAGACATGAAGATTACATGGAAAGAAATAAAGGACATATTTGCAAGAAATTTCAAGGAATATCTGGAAGATCGGCAAATCTATGTCAACATTCACAAGTCAGGCTTGTACAGGGTTTCATGCAGTTACTCTTCCTTCCCATGCATGGAGGCCTCACATACCGATCTCGAGATGATGACATTGAGAAATACTAGTGGGACACACCTTGCCACCTTTAGGTCAGAACACTACCATCAAATGTATCACTTGCTGTAGTCTGTGAACTACATGGATGCACTGTTCTTCACTCCCAACAATAATATAAACAATAGATATATCATGAAGCATTAGGTAATAGATCCATCAAAGTTTAGGATGACACCCAACTAGGTCTACAAGACAAAGTCACTTAGGAAGGCTTACCAACTCTTGGTCATATTTGCATGTAGCTTGTACGGGTAAAAGAGCACACAGACCTTCCCGCAGAGTTGGGTTGTTATGTTAGTTCAATTGGAAAATGAAGGCCTTTCAAATAGTCAAACATGTTGGCTCTTTAGCCAAAAGTGTAGGTGTCAGATGCTTGGAATCCGGCTAAGGATGGACAAGCAAGATTCTACATGTCCACGTACTTCCTTAATACAATCTGTACCTAGCAACAGTTCCTATTATGGGTTGGACATGGATAACATCAAAGGAAGTTGTTGTTATCGGGAAGTCTAGTGTCTATGTAGAGCTGCTAGTCCCACTAAGACGGGTAGCTATCTTAGAAACAAACATATTAAAGTTACTTTCGTTTCCATTTACGAGAAGTAGATAGGAGAGGAGAAAAGTATACCAACCTCAATCTTTCACTTGGTTTTCTGCTCGTTCCTTCTCCTCTTTGACAGATCTTTGCCGCTCCTCCCTTGACCACTTTGCTTCAAAGAGTACCTGTAAAGTCAAAGCAACATAATACCTTCAAAGTGCAGATATCTACAATCATAAACACCAGATATATATTGACCACACACATGCACATATTAGCAAACATACAAGAATGTGGAGGAAAACTTGAATAGCTTTATTGATATAAATATTAGAAGAGAGGATTACAACTCATTGATCTGACCTAGTGTCATCCTCCCAGCATCAAAGCCCTTCTTCACCTCATGAAAAGCTTAGATCACCCAACACAATGATATTCCACGAAGAAACCAATAGCACTTCCTTACAAGATACAAGATTCTAGCCTTTGGATCTCTGGGATGAGGGATCCATATATAGATGATTGCAGGGGGGTGAGTCAGCTTCTAATATTTTGATTAGTGTCTTCTCTCTGATAGTTCTTGATTCGACTTGGAGATTGATGATCTCTTACTCATCCCTGGGCAAATCCAGAGAAGCAAGTGTCACAGGAGAAGTTTCTAGAAGATTCCCTGATCATCGACCTTGCAAACTATCTATGCCATTTGTCTACTCTCGCCCATCGCACCCTACAAAAGGGATTTTCAGTATGCATCGCACTTTTTACATTGAGCAGGTAAGATCCATCACACCCTCTGCACTGAGCAGTCTGTATGGTCCAGTTTTGACCAGTTCTGAGCAGTTTTCTATGTAGAACTTCTCGGAGATGATGTAATCAACTGACCTTGTTCCTTTAGGGCATGAAACAACACTTTTAGGGACTCAGAAGCCCTAGTTTTATGGACATATGTGATTGGGGTTGCAATGCCCAAATATGTCTATAACAGTTGCCCCCTAAAGCATGAGGTCAAAAATCTTTTGATGTCAGGTGAAATGCTTTATCATGAGGATCCAAGGTTTTTCGAACTGGAAGGCGACATGTAATAAGATACAATACAATACATGATATTCATAACATTTTCATGATCTAGCTGAGGTGGGCATCCCCATGCTCAGCTTTATAAATTCATTTTGATGTACATAGGACAGACAACCGTCTGTGTGGCAGACTGATGATTCTGATAGAGCCATCATCCTTTGATTTGGATGATCATCTGGTTAGCAATGATGTACATTTGATGTCTTTATTTTCCTAAATATATCGCAGCCCGGATGGATGAAACTAGATCCGGTTTCTTCAAACTAGTCCAATATTCACTCGAAGTACAAGTCGATCCATGTGAAAAATGTTCTAGTATCAAACATAGAAAGACATCGCCTGATTGCCAGCCAATGATGTAAGCTGTTAACAAGCACGAGAGGAATCACCGATAATGATGATGACCCTCAAGGTACTATGGTACAATTCACGTGGTGTGAAAATGGGACTTGGCATCGAACACCACGTAAAATCTTTCGGTTGAAGGCCATTGATGTAGACCTATCCCCAGAAGTGAGAAACTTGCCATTGAGGCATGCAAGCTTCAAAGTATTGAAAGGGTTGTTCCTAAGTTGACTTCTTGGATAATGAGTTGTCGTCAACAAGAAGTAACCCATCGTAGGAGGGCCTTAATGAATCCCACATCTACGACACGGAACGGAGCAAATGATTTTGTGGAGGTGAAAACGATCTGACAATACAGGGTTCAGGGTGGCAGTCATGAAGGAATGAAGCATGAAGGTATTGCAGCAGGTGAGACACAAGCTGGGTTGTTGAATTCTCTGATCGACTTCTCTTGAACATATCGGCGACACTGAAATGGATTAGTAGCGTTAACCCCAAAGATGGATGGTATGGTGGACCAATGGTAATATGACCGGTGAACAGAATAACCCAACCCGACTTAGTCATGGTGATGGAGTGAAAGTGTCATGTTCAAGAGCGACTTTTCTATCAATAAAGTTTCTTCAAGTTTTCTTCCCAATTTTTCCCCAGTCATTGTTGACCAGTACCTCTTTATTTTTGTCAAGCTTGAGGAGGATGACATATGCTTGTTCTATAATATTCCCTTCGGGCAAACCCATCGCTATGTTTTAATGAGTCTAGCAATAGTGAAACTCGTTCTTGTCTCTATGGACAAGTTTGTCGCTATTGGTTTTAATGAGTTTAATGACAAAGATAACTAGGTCCTTTTTCAATTTTAGAGAGTCTGAAAAGGGACGGAAAGGAAAACTCCAGTAATCCTTTTTCGTCATATAACCCCTTAAGTCTGAAAAAGTATAAAATAATATGAAAGGGATGAATTTTCGATGGTTTTAACGAGCCAAACAAAACAAGCACTCGATCGTTTTCTATAATAATCCCTCAGGTCCAAAAAGATTAAAATCTAGAGGAGGGATAGCACTTATGGTAGCTTTAATGAGCTGGAGAGGCCAATTGCTTGGCAATATTTTCATATTTTACGAGTCAGATGAAAAGAGCTTAAAGGAGACTCATTTTTTAGGAACGAGTGATACTTTCAGGTAGCTGCTAATTCCAGGTAAGGTTTAGAATTTTCCAATCATGGTAGTGTCACAAGGATGGCTAACAGAATCACTCTTCGCAACTATTCCTCAAAAGGGTAAACAATCAAATGGAGGCATATGATCAGCTAAACAGAGTGGAGGTGATGGTAAGAACACGACCAGGGCTCAAAAGTTGATGATAATGCATTTGCAATGGTTATTTTTTGGCGGTTGGTTCATTTTTTTTAATGAGCTTAAACTCTGGGGGAGCATTTGCTCATTGCTTAGGTTTAATTTTTAACTAGCTTGAACTTCACATAAAAACTGCTCATGATAACGGTCTTTGATATTCGACCCACTGTTAACACTATGTTCTTTTGACGGTTGTACTACCTATTCAATTGCTCCATCAAACTGATTAGAAATGAGAATACATGCTTGAAAAATGAGTTAAAACATTAATACCCTACTCAAATTACGTTTAAAGTAACTTAAAAGTTGTTTTTACCTCTCATTTTACCATTTCATTTGAACTTGAGATTGTTGGAGCTTTGGAGGTGTTTTCCCCCTTGATTTTCACTACCTGATTCCAGGAGATTCTGTGGATGATTCTTGGCACCGTCTGGACCAGGTAGGAGCTAAACTTGTGCTCTTCAATTGCATTCTTTCCTTTTTGAGTTCTGAGCATGTTTCCCTGCTTTTCTGAGCCTCTGGGGTTTGAACAATTCGTTCTACCCCCATCGCACCTTGTCTATATCGAAAGGTGTGATGCATACTGGGCTATCCACTAGCCAGTTAGTATGCAGTGCACCTAGTACACAGTTGGGGAGCGATGGGCGCAAGGAGGAAAACTTGTGCACTATTTTTCATGGAAATTTTGCTTGTCTTTTGCAAAATTAGGACCCTGAATCTTCTCTTGTTTGTTTTCAAAGATTCATCGGAGCAAAATGGTTGTTACATGGTGAGAATGCGAGCATGAAGAAGAGGACATGGTTGCTTTACATGATATCGGTACGATAACTGAATTACGGAACTATGATTTGCTCAAGTTCTTCTGCATCTCTAGCATGAGGTAACAAATCAACTTGTTGCAATATTTCCTCGATGCATGGGATCCTACGAACTAGGTGTTCCATATCAGAGGAAAATCCATCCCCTTAACCATCGTGCACATCTACTTTTTGACCGGTTTATCTAGGTGTGGTGCCCCTCTCTCACTATCAGGTTCTGCCCGTGCGAGCGAATCCATGAGGGATTATATTCGCCGATACTGTAGAGAAGGATCTCAACTGAGCAGGGATGGCAGAAACAACATCCGAGATGTCACTGACTTGTCCTTAAGGACCATCTTGTTTACCTTTGCTAGACTGGTTGGTAGTGCGGCTCTTCACTTGGCCAATAGGTCCTATATGCAGTATGCCTTAGAATGCCTCGAACTGAAGGTGTTCAACTGGTGTGATGCAATACTTCCGGTGATAAAAGAACAACTTACCAAGGTGAAAAATGGGTGATCTAATAGCTTTGGCTATGGTTCATTTTGACCGCTTTCGCCTTGGAGAAGATCCCATTGATGCAGCCACAATACATTTCATTTGGTTTGCCGCCACCGACTGAGTCACGGATGTAGAGATGGGTTGACCTTATGGCCCGAAATGATGGTCAGCCACAAGTTTCTTTCTCTGATGCCTTCTTTGAGTGGTTCAACTGTTAGGATATGGTTTATGCTGAGTGTCCATATGCCAGTATAGATTTCCGGGGTGACCGAGATTTGGTGCTACTGGCTGGTGAGCAATGGAGTTCTATACGTAAAATTTTTGACCATATCCCTGTTTATTGATTTTATAATGTTTCTGTGCTTTCTTTTACCAAGTCTAATAAAAAATCATGTGCTCATGCAGATATCAGACCGGTGTGACCAGTAGTGCGCCTGAGAGCACCAGCTGCCGTTCCAGCAGGAGAGGTTGTAGGGAGGGTTGTCCTTCATGACCTGGATGTGGCCGTGACTCTTGCAGCATTGCAGGATCAGATCGAAGGCCTCACACTTGGTATCCTGGATGTGAGGACTGACGAGCTACCTTTGAGATTACAATGACACACTACTGGTGTGCCATGTCGATGGACTAGGCTTTTACACATGATTGCACAGGCGGTGACTTGTTATCACTAGCATCATTAGACTAGGGTGCCCCCTAGAAATTTGAGTTTTTGGGTCATTTGACCAATTTTGTCTTGGACACAAAACACTATGTGTAAACCATAAATAGTTATATATATATATATTTTTTTATTTTCAGAGCTTCATTTTGGTCAAGTTACATGATCCTGATGCAAATATTGATGAAATGATTTTCTTTTATAAATGTCGCAAATGTATATCTAACACATAATTTGCCAATGAATCTGTTAATGTGTTGAAGTTTCTAGAAATATGTTGATATTGGATAGAATCAAACTGTCTTTCCAAAATATTGACCCTTAGGAACATGTGATAGATAGCAGGATTCTGTACAAAATAGATACTAGTGAGTTGTAGAATGACGAACTGTGAGTCTAGCCTGACAACAAGTCGGCGTATGCCATGTGCGATGGCATTAGAGAGGAGCTCTATCAATGCGCTGTATTCAGTGATGTTGTTCATTGATCGGCCAATACATACCCCTCTGAAACTTACTAACTCGCCGCTTGGATCAAAGATGGCCCAGGCCGCAGAAGGTAGGTTCCGCAAACTACGGCTCACTCCATCAGCATACCCAACAAATGATTCCAATGGGTTCGACATCTGTAACAAATGAAAAAGTGGATTACCTGACCAAAATGATTACTCTTTAGCGAAAACAAAAATGTAACAAAAGCATATGAAGAGGTTACTACACTGAGTCAAGCATAGTAATGCTTAAGGTACAACCAATTGCAGGGATGCCAGTGGAATCCCATCATAATCCACTAACTCATAGGCTCATTTTTCTAATACACGCTTAACAATATAGGGGCCCATCCATAAAGACTTCAACTTACCTGCTCCCAACTTATCGGATTCTTGGTCGTAAAGTAAGACCAAGTCACCTTCTGAGAAGACACGGGGTTTGACATTCTTGTCAAACTGTGCCTTGACTCATTTCTTATGGGTTTCGTTAGCCAAGGCGGCATCATGACGGGTTTCATCTAGTTGGATTAATTCCAAGAAAAGGGCCTCCTCTTTTGAAGTTCTAGGGAGAAGGTCGACTGCGAGCTTAAGGGATGAGATTTCGCACTGAACTAGTAAGATTGCTTCCAGGCCATACACTAGCTGAAAGAATGTAAATCTGGTCACATTTCTCACCGATGTTAGGTATGCTCACAGGACTGAGAATAGGACTAGGTGCCAACTCCATTTATGGACTCCAATCATCCTTTGCAGCATGCGCTTCAGGACTTTGTTGATTGCCTCAACTTGCCCGTTATCTTATGGATAATACGGAGTAGAGCTATCATGGGACAGTCCTAATTTGGCATCCAACTCAACCATCATGTGATTGCGACAATGTGATCCATAATCTGTGACTATAGCTTGTGGCACACTGAATCTAGAGACTACATGATTGAAAAAGAAAAGAGCAGCCGTTTCGCCACTGTTGTTTAATGTAGGCATCACCTCAGCCCATTTAGTAAACTAGTCGACTGCGACTATGATATACACATGCCCCCCGGTTGAGGTGGGGTTACATGTCATGAAATCTATGCCCCATTTTCCGAATGGCCAAAAAGCGACTACTGGCTACAGAGGCGCAGGTGGTATTCTGGTTTTGCGGTCGAAGATTTGATAAGCACGGCAACTTTTGACTGCGGTTATGCAATCTTTGAACATTGTTGGCCAGAATTACCCTGCTTGTAAAATATTTTACGTTGGAGCATAACTAGATTGATGCCCCCCACACGCGCCTGAATGACAGTCATTTAGGACTTTTTTAGCCTCCTCATGGGTGAGGCACCTCTGTAGAACTGTATCGATACCACGACGGTAAAGTATATCACCGACGATCATTTAGTCTTTTGCTTGGTATCGAGTACGTCGTTGTTCTGAATGAGATGTATTAGGCTGAAATGTTTGGGTTTGGAGATAGATGATTATATCTCCATACCATGGATCGCTTGAAAATATCAGAATCAATGATTCATCCATGATTGTTGTATTAGATGTTGAATCGTTGGATGACGATGGGAGATCGCATAGTAACTCCGCGAAAACTAGAGATTTCTTTGATTTAGATTTTACGAATTCCAGATCAAACTCTTGTAGAATTGATATCCATTTGGAATATTTGCCCCCCTAGTAACTGTCGTGACAAGATATAAGTCATGGGGTTGCAATCTAACAAAATGGTAGTTTTTGGAAAGAGGATATAGTGTCAAAATCCCTGTATCGCTTGAACAGTTGCGAGAGCCATCTTTTCAACATAGGAGTACTTGGTTTCTATATCATTTAAGTTTTAGCTTAAATAATAGATAGGATGTTCAATTCCATAGTCTTCTTGAACCAAGACCATTGCCATGGTCGTATCTGCTGTAGTCAGATACAGGTTATAGTCTTTTTGATAATCAGGAGCATACATTAATGATGATTTTATTAGGGATTCCTTTAAACAAGCAAAGGAAGCTTACGCGACCTGATCCCAGATGAAGGGTACTTATTTTTTCAACAGAGGAGTATAACCTTTTGCAAGTTCGGCATAATTTGGAGTGAACTTCCTCAGAAAGTTTGCTTTCCCTGGAGTTTCTGAATCTGAAGAAAATTTGAAGGAGGAGGCAAATCAATGATTGCATGAACCTTACATGGGTCAAGACAAATTCTGTCCTTCGAGACCACAAAGCCAAGTAAACGACCAGAACTGACAAAAAACACACATTTGTGTGGATTGAGTCGTATCTTGTAGTGTTGGCAACGTAGAAATATCGCTCTCAAATGCTGCGGATGATCGGTCCTCTTTCGCGAATGAGACAGAAGATCGTCAAGATATGGTTGAATGATGTTCTTGATGTCATGGAAGGCATAATTCATTTCCCTATGAAATGTTGCCCCTGCATTCTTTAAACCAAAGGGTAGCTTGCGATATGCGAATGTGCCCCACGGACAAATAAATGCAGTCTTTGACTGGTCCTGTGGGCGGATATTTATTTGATTATACCCGGAAAATCCATCCATAAATGAAAAGATTTCACATCCGGCGCATTCATCAATTATCTGGTCAATGAAGGCTATAGGGTAGTTGTCTTTTGTACAAGCTTGATTTACATCCCTATAATCGATGCACATTCTAATCGTTCCTTGTTTTTCCATTACAGGAATAATATTCGATACCCAATCGGTTAGAGGAACCGGGTAAATAAAACTAGCATGGAGAAGTTTTTCAACTTCCCCTTAATGGCAGGGACTTTCTTGGGGTGCACCTACCGAAGCCGTTGTCATATTGGTTTGATATCTGGATACATCTTAATTTCATGTTCAACTATACTCGAGTTGATGCCTGGCATTTCTTCATATGACCATGCAAAGACATCTCTGAACTCACGAAAGAGAGTGTAATATATTTCTAGTTCTGTAGGAGAACAAGATTTGTCGACATGAATATTCTCTACAACATCTAGTTTAGTCAAGATATTTATTGTGATTATTTCTTCAATATTGGATAACTTTCGCTCAGAATCCACCATATTTATAGTATTCGATAGGAAATCAAATATTGAAGGATGATCAAGGTCACTGGAACAATCTTCTTTGTAATCTAGAAGATGGGAACAATGGTGGTAATCTTCCCATGGTGCCCCATCAATCATCATTGACTGAACAATTCCTTCTTCTGTAGAATGTACATGCGACCAAGGATCTGAAAGGGTACCATATTCCTTAGACCTATCTATCCAAACGCTTGAGGAGCATTGATTTGTGTTCGCCTGCCATGCTGAAAACATTGATTACTACAATATTTCTATTGAGCTTGGAGGCAAAACCTCGCGATGATCCATGCTAACATCGTAATGATATATATTCTGAATGGAAGACACCATATTGCAGGTTCCCACTGTGGCCACTTCTGCCAGATCGTTTGGAGGTGGTAGGGCAAAAGTACCCATCAATTTTGGGTCTTTTAGTAGGCCTACTTTGATATTTTGAAGTGAATGAGAGCTCCCGTGGATCATTGGAATGCTTCCCGTAACTTGTGAATTGTTGGGGAGAAATGTTTGTTGGTCGACGATCGTAATTCCTCCTTGGAAAGGAAATGCAGTCTTTCTAAAGAATGTCGACACAACAACGGCCATAGCATATATCCGGGGCCTTCCCAGTAGGATGTTGTAATCGAGGTTTTCGTCGATAACTTCAACATCAATTTCTACTATCTTGCCCCCCAGTTTGACCTGCAAGTTACTTAATATCCCATATGGGGTGTATGTTCGTCCATCAAATGCTTTTAATGTCATTGACGATCACGACAAGGGTGGAGATCCCAAAGTTTTCCAGCAACTCATCGACATAATACATGTAGATGCCCCCTCATCAATAATTGTTTGATGAATAGTTTTGTTGACGGATTTCACTTGAATAAGGAAGGCTAGTTGAGCTGGTAACTGAGGGTCATATCCTTTATGATTAAAGGCCACAAGATTGGAATCCACTGGGTCAATCCCACCTATTGCCGATAATAAAGCCTGATTTTGGGAGGGGTAATTTTGTAGTACTTCAAGTGTTGACATAGCGAATGGTGATTGGGCCAGATCCTCTAATATATTATAATTCTATGCTGCTCGAGCATGAGGATTAAATGTCAATTTGTGTACTACTCCCTTTGGTGGCTTTATTTTTAGCTCAGGGATGATGGGTGGCACAACTTCGGACGAAGTTGTTGTCGAACTACTAGGTTGATCTGCAGCCTTGTTGTTCAACATTTATAGATTCCCATAATCTTTATTCCTTGTCAATGTCAAAGCATCATTTTGTTGTTTCGAAATGGACAACATAAGCACTTGGGATGGGGAAGCATTATCAATAGCAACCAGATTTGTTTCTGGGTTTGGAAACAGATTAGTCAATACCGCAGAGGTATTTGAATTCTTAAAGAACTTCTTGACATCAACTTTATGCGAACATTCTTTCATCCAATGGTCTCCATTGCATATGAGACATGGCTGACTAGGTTTCTTTCACCCAGTAGGGTTTTCAGAAGCTTTTTTAGGAGTCGAATTTTCCTGTTTCTTCTTTTTTTTTTTCCCTTTCTTCTTGCCCCCTTGTTGCTTCGGTTCTTTGCCTTTGTTGGACGACGCGACATTAACCTCTGAGGAAGGAAGTTTGTTATTTGCTTTTTTACTAGAAACTTGTTATAGACATTTTTGGGCACATCAACCCCAATCATAAAGGTCCATAAATTGAGGGCTCCTAAGTCCCTAAAAGCGTTGCTTCACTACCTAAAGGAACAAGGTCAGCTTACATCATCTCCCAGAAGTTCTCCACTGAAAACTGCTCATAAATGGTCAAAACTAGACCATACTGAAAGCCCAGTGCAGAGGGTGCGATGCATATCACCTTCCCAGTGTACAACGTGCGATGCATGCTAAATTGCTCCTCTGTAGGGTGCGATGGTCGGGAATGGACAAATGGCAGGGACAAAATGCGAGGTGGACGATCATGGAATCTTCAAGAAGCTTCCCCTCTGACACTTGCCTCTCTATTTTTGACCAAGGATGAGTAAGAGATCATCATTCTCCAAGTGGAAGCAGGAACTATCAGAGAGAAGACACTAATCAAGACCCCATAATATGACTCACCTCCCTATAATCATCTATATATGGATCCCTCATCACAGAGATCCAGAGGCTGGAATTTTGTATCTTATAGAGAGTGTGTTGGTTTTGCTGGTGTACATTCTATAGTTTGGGTGGATCTAAAGCTTTTGGCTTGAGGTGAAGAAGGGCTTTCTAGCTGGAGGATGACGCTGGGTTCAGAACATATGGTTTTTGTAAGTCCTCCTTGCTAACTTTTCATCTTAAATAAAGCTATTCGTAGTTTTCCTCCATAATTCTTTGTGTACTTTGTTTATATATGCATTTGTAAGTGGTTTAAGCACACTCTGGTCCTGTTGCTTAATTTATGAATAGTATGAATATTTCTTTTCCTCAATAGTAGTATGTTTTGTTGTGATCCAACAGGTGGCTCTTTGAAAGCTAGGCAGATGAAGAAGAGCGGGCCGAGCCTATCAAGAAAGGAGAGGAAATCAAGCGCAAGACTCAGGTTGGTCTTCTTGGTTCTCCTCTTGTCTATTTTCATAAAGGAAAACGAAAGTAGACTTTACTTGTTTGTTTCTAAGATAGCCACCCATCTTCGTGGGAATAGCAGCATTCGAGTGGACACTATTCCCAGTAACAATATGGCGACTCCACTGGGGAACAGACTACATTGTTTGTTAGCCTATCTATCTTTGTTCCTTTTATAAACTTATAGACGGAGCCTGAAGTCAAGCCAGCTAATCTTCGAACTGCATTTGTTATACAAATGCAAAGTAGATTAATGCTACTTCAGTCTATCTCCGTGTTTTGTTTATGAATTAAACAATAGATTTGCAAACAATCTAATTTCCCTAAGTGGTGGCTCTAGTAACCTCTTTAGATCGCCCCTGTGTTTTACATACACTGAACATTACTTACTTGGCCTAAATCCCTGAACTGAATTGCAAACTGTGAGTGAAAACTTGTTTAAAGTTTCACACTGGTACACCCTGCGTTCAAGGTAGACTATATGCATTTCACTTCCCGAGTGCAGTAGGTTCACTGCATATTGGTTTCATTGTGTAATAGGTGCGATGGTCAAGGAAAGTTAACTTTACCTTCATACTGTGGTTTTTTCTCACTGTTTTCAGTCCTATTCAGGAGTTTTTCTCTCTGTAGTCAGTGTATTTCTATGAAAGCCCCCTTCTCTTGCATTATTCCGCCTCCTTAGCACAAAGAACTATAAGTGTTTTATGTACTGTGCACCATTTTCAGTTCTCTTTTGCAAAAATTAGCATAGTCGAACCGTCGTTTCTGGATCTGAAAGTGTCTTAGCTGTCGTTTTCAGTTTTAGAAGACAATCCCATTGTTCTTGATAGTCGATTATATAGTTACTATTGCATATTATTTGAATTAGTAGTTTTTAAAGTGTGAAAAAGCAATTTTCATTTCGAAATCGCAAAGTGTCTCTCTTAACTTCACTTCATTTTGAAAAATAAATTTGTTGAGTACTGTCGCTTTAAAAATAATTCAGATTTGCACATAGATTTCTTATCACCATTCATACATTAAGAAGGCTAAAAACAAATACATGCATGTGCATTTGCATTTCGACTGCTTGGTTTGATTTAGGACAATGCATTTAGCGTGTGCTATGTGCTCCTTGCAAAAAGATTCTTAGCTTTCTTTCCTTAGTAGCTAGGATTTTCATTGCCGAAAGAAGATTAAACATTTGTTTATCATCTTAGATTGCATTTTAGGAATTATATACACATCACGTGGTGAACTTGAAAGGCAAATTGTTAAGCAAGATCAACTTAAAATAAATTTAATGAATCTAACAACGCTTTGGAACTGTAATGACAACATGCACGAGGTCTAAGGCCTAGAGACCGTATTCCAGTGTCGTAAACATGGATAACTGTTGTTATCAGTGTTGGTTGGAGTGATTACCTCCCACTCGAGACGGGCAAAGTGCTAGTAACGAAGACTTGTGTCACGACGTCGAGTATATATTGGAGACACAATAGGCTTCGCATCCTTTATCCTTAGGAGCCAATGTCCCTTCCGCCCTATTGTCGCATGCACTGAACACAACATAATCAGGAAGATAACTGTCGTACTGTAAAAAGTATTATACAATTTTTGCAAATATGAGAGATAATAGGTATCCCTCTGCTAGATCTTCTCCAGAGAAAGATCTTTTTTCTCCTTTTCAGAACTCCTTAAAGGAAAAGTCCTCTTGAGACTTGTCACTTCAGGCTCAATAAAAATCAAAGGCGACTAGAGTCATCTTTTGTTTTTTCTCGACTCTTTAAAATTGAAAAAACAGGTTATGTCAAAGTGTCTAAAATTTATTTTAATCAGAATAACATCACAAATTCCGCCGTTGGTCTTTAGGTTGAGAAAATGGAGTATACCAACCAAGGATTTCCCCTTGGAGGAAATCCTAGTCCCTTCTCCTCTTGGGGAGATGTTGGTGCACCCCATAGGGCCACTTTGTCACTTCCAGGGTTGAAAATTGGTTTGCCTGTCTGGCTCTTCTCTACCTCTGTCGTTCAGAATCCCGTAATTTATGAATAGTCAAATCAGCAACTAGATGACACTAGAGTTTCCTCCCAACCTTCTACTTCATCTGATTCTCCCTCTCCTCCTTCCTCTTCGCTTGATAAAGTCGATAATGCTAAAAATCAAATAACTGAGAAGAAGAAGAAGCAGAAAGAGAAAAAGGAAAAAAAATTGAAAGGGGGCAACCCAGTGTCATCTAGCGAAAATCCTCACACCGCACCATCGAAACCTAAATCTCCTTGTGTCATTTGCAATGGAGACCACTATCACTGAGATTGTCCCAGCATCCCTCAGATCTTAAGGGATTGGTCTCCTCGTTTGCAAAATCTGGTGGCGTCAACCACTGACGATCATGTTAAATGCACACCGTCAACCAGTGAAAGTGAAGCACATGGATAGAAAAGGAATCCCAAATTTCCTTGTAAGTTGTGTGAAGGAAATCACGTCATCCACCATTGTCCCTTCCTTGACGAGGCTAAAAGAGTTTTGGATGATCGTCCGGTTTCACTTCTATGACTTCCTCCTGGATTTAAAAAACTCTTGCCAAGTCCTCCATTGGTTGAAAATCTAGCTGGACCGTCATTGTGGTCGGCTGAAGTGTCTATCATTGAAAATGAACCCTCTGAATCCATACCAGATGAAAGTCAAAAGGTCAAGACAGTAGTTGACCCGATCTTGCCTTCAGAGTGTTCATCTTCGAATGATACCGTCACTGAAGAGAAAGAGAATGACATCGTTCGAATTCTTTTCGTCAGCACAGACTTCGATGAACTTGGGGGCAGTCCTCTTGTTCCTTTATCGCAGGAAGGAAGTTCATCAGAGTTATATTCGGACGTCTATTTGGTCCCACCATCAAGCAACCTAGTCGTTTCCTTCGATTGGAATCTACTAGGCAGACCCCGTTTATCAGCTAGTGTACCATTCAGAATCATTGTACAAGCTTACAGAATGGTCATGGATGGTACCATCATCGATGAAGGGGATTTTGTGAGTATCCTTTCCTCAACTACTTGGAAAGCGCTTGGTTCGCCATCGCTTTTTCCTGAAATGAGAAATCTGACAGGTTTCGACAAAGGAACCAGCCGACCTTTAGGGATCCTTCAAAATGTGCCCATTACTTTGAGAAGGAAAACTGTTCACATGAACGTAATGGTAGTTCAAGGACCATTAGATTATAATCTACTCCTTGGACACGACTATATTTATTGCATGGGAGCCATCGTCTCCTCACTCTTTAGAGTAATGTGTTTTCCGCACAAAGGCATAATGATCAAGCTCATAGACCAAATGTCATTCCCCAGTTCGCACATCGAAAATAGTCAAATGCCATCCCTAAATGGTCTCTTCATGCAAGGAATGTCTCATCGATCTCCAGTTTGTCCACCTGATGAGCGCGAGTGATTCAGGAGGATGTGACTGAAACCCAGGGGGCATGCACCTCGGTCTATTTCGGTAGGAAAACCTTGGGTATAGAGTGGATTTCCACGAGGGATATATGACTAGCATGATGAACCCGTCCTTACAGGAAAATGGGATCAGGCTGGAATAAGATACCTTCGTTAAAGTTATGTGAGTGGAGTATCTCTACGCCACTCCCCTTTGTCTATTTCGGTAGACATCGCCAAGGGAGATTTCTGTCTGCTACGCGGATGGAACTTTCTTGGTAACCTGGGAATTTTTTGATATACCTGGGAGCATGCAAACCTCTTGTAAGCAGGTGAGAAATGACCAACTAATGTTAGCTCTATGATTCCATTGACTTCAACCGCCTAGGTCGGGTGAGTGGCCGAAACCATTCTTCTTTTCAGGGGCCACCTGGGCACCAGCAAAGTAAAGGTAAAATTTTCCTACCTAGCCTTGGTAGTGATCTTAGTAGTTGAGTAGAGAGGCTTAGTTGGTCGTTCCTAACTTGCATGCAAAAGGCTCCGAGGCAAAGCTTTAAAGATGTAAGCCCCTTAAAAATAGCATCTTGAATGAGACATCCTTATCATATGATTGGCGAGCAATGTTACCGCAGGGTTCAAGCTCGTTAAAAAATAAACCCTCCATGAGCAGTTTTAGCGCATAGTTCAAGCTCGTTAAAAAATAAAGATAAGTCGTGAGAAAATGTTTCCTCCAGTGTTTAAGCTCATTAAAAAATGAACCGGTAAATAACCATTGTGAATGCCTTATCGCCATCTTTTGAGCCTTGGTCGTGTTCTCATCATCCCTCCACTCTATTTTTAGCTAATCATTCACCCCCATATGATTGTTTACCCCTTCGAGGAACATCTGCGAAGAGTGATTCTATTAGCCATGCGAAGAGTGATTCTATTAGCCATCCTTGTGACACTGCCATGATTGGAGAATTCCAAATCTTACCTGGAATCAGTTGCTACCTAAAACCATCACTCATTCCTCGAAAACGAGTCTTCTTTAAGCTCTTTTCACCATACTCGTAGAATATGAAAATATTGCCGAGTGATTGGCCTCTCCGGCTCGTTAAATTCATCAGAAGTGTTATCCCTCCTCTAGATTTTAATATTTTTGGACCTGAGTGATTATTACAAAAAACGATCGAGCGCATGTCTTGTTTGGCTCGTTAAAACTATTGAAAATTCATCCCTTTTGTATTATTTTATTCTTTTTCATACTTAAGGGATTACATGACAAAAAATAATCATTAGAGTCTCCTTTCCATTCCTTTCAGACTCTCTAAAATTGAAAGAGACCAACTTATCTTTGTCATTAAACTCGTTAAAACCAAATAGCGACAAACTCGTCTGCATGGATGAGAACGAGTTTCATTGCCGTTAGGCTCACTAAAATATAATGACAGGTTCGCCCGAAGGGCGGATTATAGAACAAGCATATGTTATCCTCCTCAAGCTTGACAAAAATAAAGAGGTACTGGTTAGCAATGACTGGGGAAAATTGGGAAGAAA
>APFE031015018.1:0-47771 GCA_000404065.3 Pinus taeda
TCTCATAAAACAAAACATATTCAACATATAGACCAAGGAGTATATGAAACAATTCATTAATAGAAAATCATTGAGAAGAATGGACTTATTTGTATTAATAGGAAACAAAAGAAACCATTACAACCTGAGCCTTGGTTTTGTGCAAGTTCCTCCCAGGGTCCAGCAAGAGTTTTCCTTTACTTTGACAAGCTCACCCACTTCAAATGAAACAAGAAAGGATGGTAATCTCTCCTCACAAGCTTACAATGGAAGTCCTAATTCCAGCAGCATCTACCCTTTGGAATGTTCAGCTTTCAACCTCCCCTCCTCTGGCCCAAGGCTTTTATTTATAGTGTTCAAGAGGAAGTTATTCAGGTCCAACATCAATGGGATACTCCCTCTTTTGGATGGGGTAGCTCCTCTCTTGATGGGATAAGTTCCTCTACCATAGGGATGCATGAACCATCTGGAGGCGCTCAATACATGTCAAACACTCTTCTAGAAACCTCTAGAAGTGACTACAAGTAAATTTTTTAAGATGAAACTTGCGCCTTTTGACCTTTACAGGAGTATGCACCCATCCCTTGACTTACAGAGCGTACAAGTACGCAGGTACAATGAGCTTGGGATGCGTACATGCAAGCAAGGTAGAGAGAACCTGCGTACCCAGAGATAAACCTGATTTTTAATGACTTTCTCTCTTTTTTGAAGTTTGACATGGAGAGCAGAGGTATAAGGCTTGAAAAGGAGGATAATATGACTATTGATGGAGCCATATTAATTGCAGATAGTCATGGTGACAAATTTTAGTGTAACAATGAGCACCAACTAGAAAACAATCAAGTGGAAAAAACCACAACACCATGGCTATCTAGGAAATGGAAAGGGAAGGCTAAAACCACTGTGAATCCAAGCAATCCTTCATTCCAATGAAAACACATAACTATATAATCACTTGCATACATCATGCATCCATAAATGAGCAAGGAAAGACACACAGTCAACCTGTTACCTACAAAGGAATCCAATTGTAGCCGTTGATCCACCTGTTCCCTTGCACTTTCCTACTTTCCTTTGCCTTCTTTCTCCAAATCCAATGTATTCCAAAGTTCTCCAAGAATGCTCCAATATTTCTCTAAGTGTGTAAGAGTATGAGAGAATAGAAAAGAGCTCGACCCAAAAATTATCAAAAGCTAACCAACAAAAGCTCAATTGAAAAAAGTGTTGTGAGTTGATCCTCATAAGCCTTTTTATCATTGATGCCTCTATTTTCTTCATTTCTCCTTCAATTCTTCTCACTTGAAAATATGTGACCCTTCATCTCCCATTTCTCCTATTTTCCTTTATTTCATAAATAAAATGCCAATTATTGCCTCTTTTCCTTATCCAATGTCTTTGCCAATTTCCATTTCCATAAGTTAATCACCAGTGATACCCATCACTATGTTTTTACCAACATTTAACTTGGAATATGTGTTCCATGACCTTGGTGTTATTTTTATTTACATATAAGATCAACTAGGGGTTGTGACAAACCAACAAAAAACATGCTTCCCATGGAGCTTTATACCACAATTCGATGCGACATTGACATCATATCATACTACTGATACAATGATCATTATACATGAACATAATACCACTTATTGGAGCTTTATAACATAGCTGGATACAATATTTACAACATAAATATGCATATGCATATAACCAACACAAAATCAAACTCATGCAACAAAATACATTTGTTCAACTAGTGAATAGAGAAGGATACATAACCCACATCTGATCAACCATCTCCCATGTAGATTTATTAGGCCCAAAGTACTTCCACTACACCTTAACTTTCCCGATTGCACTATTCTAGAGCATGATTTGTTTTTGCTGCAATATGCATTATGGTTCAGGCTGGAATTCTCCTTTGGTTCCACCTACAATATAGACCAGATAATCACATGGTCAACATCCTTTACATACCTCTTCAGAAATGAAACATGGAAAAAATCATGGACTTTCACTGTCAGTGGTAGTGCAAGTCTATAGGCCACTAGTCTAATCCTCTCAAGGATCTCAAAAGGCCCACAATACCGAGGTACCATCTTGGTACATCACCCAATCCTGAATGCGTTCTTCTTGGCCTTGATGCCCAAGTACATGTGCTCCCCAACCTGAAACATGTTAAATACATTATTTTAATGTGCATAAATATTTTTCCTATCTCGTGCTACCTTCAAATTCCTCCTAATAACCTACACTTCCTGTTCCATCTCTGCCAACATATCCAATCTAATTAGTACCTTGTTCACTAGATCACTCCATTTGATAGGAGTACTACAACTCCACCCATAAAGCGCCTAAAATGGAATCATATTCAAATATTCTTGATACCCATTATTGTACACAAATTCCACCAGTGGAATATACTCTTCCCACTTTTGTTGTTGATGCATGACATACATTCTTAACATGTTCTCAAGAATCCTGTTAACCCTCTCTATTTATCAATTTGTTTGCAGATGATGAGTTGTAATGAAAGCCAACTCTATCCCCAAGCCTGCAAAAAACTCTTTGCAAAACCTTAAAGTGAACTTGGCATCTCTTTTGGATATAATCTTCTTGGGAACACCATGCAATCTCACTATCTCCCCAATGAAAATATGGGCTATGTCACTAGCTGAATTAGTAAAATTCACTGGAATGAAGTGAGCTACCTTGGTTAACCTATCAACCACAAACATGATGGAATCATGTTGTCTAGATGTCCTCGACAAGCCTATAATTAAGTCCATTGAAATGACCTCCAATTTCCACTCTAGAATCTGAACCAACTATAATAAACCAACTAGATGCTTACAATCTACTTTTACTTGCTGACAATCTAAACATCTCACAATGAAATCAATCACCTCTTTCTTCAAGTTTGGACAATGGTAGAATTTCTTAACTATTGTTAATGTCTTATGATATCTCGGGTGACCAAAATACATATTAACATGAAATTCCCTCAAGATAATATTCTTGAGCTTATTTTTACCCGACACATAGATCTTGTCCCTAAATCTTACCAAACCATCTACCATGAGATGATAACCCACATCTTGGTCATCTATACTCTACTGCTATAAGATGTGCTTAAGTTGTTGTTACCTATCATCATGTTTTCTTGCCTGCAAGATATCTTCTTGCAAGTATGTCCTATATTAACTCATAGCTACATTGTGATTTACCTTCACTCTTCTACTCAGAGCATCTGCAACCCCATTCTCCTTTCCCTTAATGTACCTGATCTCAAAGCTGAACTCACTAAGTGTAACTAACTGCTTAGATTGCCTGGCATTCAGATTAGGTTGGTCAAACAAGTACCTCACCACATTATGATCACTCATCAACACAAACCTCCTGCAAAGAAGATAATGTATGAACATCTTCAAGGCATGGATGATAAATGCTAACTCGAGATCATGAGTCACATAGTTCTTCTTGTGCTCATTTAGCTTCCTTGATTCATAGCATACCACTGATATTCCCTATTGTTGTACCGTCCTTGTCTTTCATCTCATTCTTCATATTGCAAAGAGGTTAATATGTAAAGGATCATAGAGTTTGGAGTCATTTTCGGAGCAACGGATGAGCTCAAAGACCACATTGGACCCAATCAATAATAAAGTACATTGGAAGGGCTTTCCAATAGTATAAATAAGTATGCAAATTGCCTTCTAGATCAAAATATAGTGGTAGTCAAATTTGGACCTATAAAAGTCAAAATCGAGGAGACTCCATGACCCTGAAATCTGGTTACTCATGAGAAAATCAATTTCAGAAAGGTCTAAGGACTAGGGAATAGGGATCCATCAATTGTTGGAGTTGGGGATGTCTACTAACATAACCTCGTAATAGAAATTGGAGGCATGAATCTCGAGATCCCGAAACCCTGTAACCTTTTTCTAAATCAATGTTCGAATGCGTCGGGACTTAACTATTTACAAATAAATTTCCCAAACAACAAAGGATCAAGGAAATTTTGTCTCTCACTCCTCTAACCAAAATGGTGACAACATGTCATTGGGAAAAGGTCACGTTAACAACCACCCACTAGGAGGTGGAAAGGTGGTAGGAAATTTTGAATTTTTTAGGTACCCAAAGGGCCCATGTATGGATGACACTTGGAAAAATCATAAGTCAACACGTGGCATGGTTGACATCATCATGACATCATTCCAATAGCATACCCTGAAGGGTCAACCTCGTAACAATTTCCAATTGTATTTCAAAGGGAGCCAAGCTTCTGGGGACTAGGGGACTAGAGCAATAGGGCATTCAGGTTCTAACTCAATAGTAATGAAGTACCAAGTGGCACAATTTTTGGCACAGAGGAGATACCAAGTGGTAGTGGGTCCTTCCCCACATTCTAAATGTAAATAATTAGATAACAATCACCAATGGAGTGGATCATCTTCCATCTTGAACCGACTTCACCCTAGAGAAGCTCCATTAGGTAAACAAGTGTAGTAGTTAAGCAACCATTTTCCCCAAGAAAGTCATAGTTAATAAAGTGAACAATGCTAATGAATGCTTGTGATTAATTATATGAGGTAAAATGTTGCCTCCAAGCCTACCCACGAACCTTGTTAGAGGAAGCAAATTGGGTCATCCACGTATTAGTCCAATGCGATGAGCACGCTAATAGTTGGGGCTGCTATCAGGTGAGTGTGGCAAGCGAGCATGGGACTAGTTGATAGATCACCCTCCTCAATTTCCCTCCACCCAATCCAATTTTGCGACATGTCTCACCCCGTGCCACATCTTCCCTTTTCCCGAATAAAAACCCCCATGATCCCACTATTGCACCCCATGTGTCTACTGTTTCAATTTAAAGTTGCCTATGTTGAACTATTATGTATTTAACCACTCCATATTTTCGCACCTACATTCGCCTGAATTTCTACCAACATAAGGACCATTTTACACCCACAACCTTTAACTCCCTAAACTTACCAAGGAAGCCTCCACCACCCTTGTAAAAGAAAATTAAGAAATCCAAGGGGAGGTAAAAACTTCCTATATAACAACCAACCAACCCATTCAGGGAAATCATTGATGAAAAATTACCAGGAGCTAAATTAAATTTAGACGCAGTATGTACTAGGGATTTGGGACATTGCTCATGGGAGGCTATCTATAAATATTTTGAAGATGAAGGCCCTAGGGTGAATGTCAAAACAATCTTGATCGACCATGAGACACCCACCTTAGAGGCAACTCCATAGGATGCAGAAAACTCTTTCCTACAAATAATTGGAGCAAGGCCTTGAATTCTTCCCTACACATATATGGTAAGATGGGCTATAGAAATGGTAGATATCATAGAAAGGAAGCTCCACACTTGGAAGGGCATCATAATTGGTTTGTTCTTAGCGAAAGCCTTTCAAGAGATGTACCACTTGTTAGACTCACAATGCATATACAACAAAAAGAATGTGGAGGCCTTCTTTAAAAAGAATGAGGATCCAACCGATTCCATTAAAGACTATAGGAGTGACCCGAACAAAAATAAAAAGGAGCAAGGTGGTAAGCACTCCATAGATTCACCAGATTCTCCTTTTAGTTAAGTAGTTTCCATATTTTTGCAGGCTACATTCATGTTGGTTTTCAAGCCTCTGTGGGAGTTATTTGTAGCTTCATGTTCCAGATTATCCACAGTTTCCAGTTCAGTCTGTCGACGTTTCGAACCCCAACGGGGGTCCATCATCAGGACACTTCTGAAAGAAATGAAATGAAAGAAAGATGAAAGATGATGAGAGAAGGAGCGGGAACCTGCTTATAAATACATAAAGGAACCCTAAAATGAGAGCCGACACTACTTTCCATTATTTCAAGAATTTAATAAATTTTTATTTAAAATTTTTTTAATTTATTTTTATTATTAAGATTAATTATTCCATTAATTAATAAATTATATAACTATTAAAATGATTATTATTATTAATATAAATAAAAAGAATAATTAATTATAAATATTAATACCTAATCTTAGGCATTAATATCATTTTAATTGTTGTTTTTATTTATATTATTTTTTATAGATTAATCCATTTTATTTTATTTTATTTTATTTCTTTCTTTAACTACTAAATAATCAAACCTAATCCCTTATTCTATAACCATATTTTATTTAATATTTATATTATATTTATATTATTTATATTATTATTTATATTATTTTATTATATTAATTATAAACCTACCCTTATTCTATATTTATTTACCAAGATTAATCAGATTTCAATTTATTTTAATAAACTCCTAAAATTAAATTAAAGCCTTTAATTTAATTTTAATTTATAATTAGGAACTTAATTTAATTTAATTAATAATTTATTTAATATTTATATTATATTAATTTTAAACCTAAACCCCTATTCTGTTTTATTTTAATAAAACTTTAAAATTAAATTAAGCCTATCTTTTTTAATTTCAAATTAATAATTAGGACTAAATTTAATTTTAATTAATAATTTATTTTAATATTTTTGTAATAATTTAATAACCACTTTTCTCTATAAATTATATTAATTGATATGTTATTTTTATTATAATAATTTTTAAAACTTAAACCCTAACTTATTTTATTTTATTAATGATAATTAGATTCATTTTTATTTTAATTTCAATTTAAGCCCTAAATTTAATTTTAAATTAATTAATTAAGTCATTAATTAAATTTAATTTAATTAATATAATTAATTAAATTAAATCAAATTAATATAATTAATTAAATAAAATTAAATTAAAAGATTTGTGAGGATTAATTAATTAATTATTAATTATTAGATAGATCTTTTGATTTGAAGGTCTATTGATCTTGAGCTTCCAAGGGTTTCGAGGGGGTAATTCGTCTGATCAGGGGCAACCAGTTCCCACTGATTTCGGTTCCATTGTCCCTGTTGAGGTTCCGAGGGAATTTCATAATTTTAATGGCCTCTCTCATTTTCCTTTTATGATAATTGTCCTCCCTTGCAATTACCTTGGCGTCTTCCAAACACATATGATGTTTGGTCTTGGATGAGTGCTCTGCAAGGGCCGACGTACGAGATCTGTTAATCTTTATGTCAGCTGCATGTTCTTTGAGCCTTACTTTCAGCGATCGACCTGTTTCCCCAATATAACTACTACCACAAGAGCAGTCAATCTTGTATACTCCCTTGAGCTGCTGACGATCTATGTTGTCCTTAACTGACTTCATCATCTGCCTTATGGTTCCACATGATGTAAATTGTGTATCTATGGCTACATTCATACCTGAACATCTTTGAATTCATCGATAGTTTGGTTCCTCTCGTTGATGGGGCTTCTGAGGTATACATTTTCAATTGGGCCACTATATTATCCAATAATATGGCCAAACAAATTTTAGCCTTATATTCTGTCACAATGTCTTAGAGAACAAAATCCCCCCCTTTATATGTCAACCTATGTCACGGAATCCCTCTATTACTCCCTTGATTTTCCAGCCATGGGATGGAAGTGCACCATCTATGATCCCACTCCAATTCAAATTTATTACAATGTACTATAGGAGAACAATTATGTTGGTAATTTCTATCAAATCTTCCATATGGTTATGATCCTAATTTATGAAATGATATTTGAAACCAAGCCCCCCCATAATGTCTTAGGAAGCTATGGAAAACCTTAGGAGAATTGGGAATTGGTTTAGTGAAGAGTCATTCCCCTATATAGTCTTAGGTAGTCGTGTAGACCCACATGTCTTGCCACTCTATGTTACAGAAAAGTTGTTTTGCAGGGAAGTGGCATACCAAACAGTTTGTCATGGGATTACCAAATCCTTAAAAGATTCCAACAAGAACGTTTGGCCTCAATTCCCTCTGCCTTCTGGAATATTCTCCTAGGTAAATTATGGGCATGCTGAAAAGGAGTTGAAACCTACTGAGGTATTAAAACTAGCCACCATTCCGACCAAATCCTATGGCTTAGATGAAGTAGCAAAAAAAGTGGCCCTAAACTCTAGTATCAAAATATTCCTCCATGAATTGATGGCTTGTTTGTAAAAGAAGCTTCTTATGACTCCCTTTTGAAAAGGGTGAATGAGGAGTTATCATTTTAGGAACGAGAATAATTTCTCTCCTTCAAAGATGCAATACTAGCCTCCTTTCCATTAGATTTGTTGCAACCTCCTCTAAAAATAAAAATATCTTTAAAGGACACCACTATATCTACTATGAAAGGGAGTTCCTACCAACCAGTGGTTTCTCCTCAAATGAAAGAAATAAAAACAACTAGTTCTTTGGATCCTAGAGGACAAATGCATATAGTGGACCCAAACATGGAGCAAGTTAGGGACCAATTTGTACAGACCTTGAATCAATCTAAGCAAGACAAATGAGGGAAAGAGGTACTAGAGGGAAGAAATAATTTTCAACAACATAATCCATTAATTAATCCCCCTTCTCAGCAGTAAACCATTCCAGAGAAACCTACAACAGAGAAGACACCATTGGTTACCCAGCTTGAAGTAGGGGTTATTCCTCTCAATCCTACTTCAGATATCTTTCTCAACTTTCAGGAGACCCCTCCAATGGATATTTTTTAAAGCCCTGTACACAAGGAAATGGTAAAATGAGGAAGAAATAAAAGGAAGATAGATGATTCCCAAGCTTTAGCACCGGTTGAAACTGCACAAGTTTCTCCTCTTGAATTTCTCTAGAAAGATACTTCAGCTATACCCACTAATGAGCTTGGAGGGTTAACTTAGTTCATAGGTGCATATGCTTCTGCCACCATGGACAAGGTCATTGAAGTACAATAATTTCTGAGGGAGAAGTATGATAATATTTACTCTCTATAAAAGGCACTCATCAATAGGGAAGAAAATGGAGCATAGTGGAAAACTCAATTAGATCAAAAAGAGATTGCAATAGAAGAGCTACAAAAAAAGTTCAATTCCCTTAAAATTCAACATGAATAGGAAATTAAGGAAAAAAATAAACAAATCCAAGAATATTAGTAGAAGATAAAATAGTTATAGGAAGGGACCCTTCAATTCAAGGATTTCAAACAGGAGGCCCATGATTTGAATGTATGGTTATAGATGCAACAACAATTGCTCTATGAGAACTTGAATTTGATTCAAGAATAATGTAGATTGGGAAATGAGCTGACCGATGAGTTGGTGGAAATGATATTGTATTTTGACAAAGCCAAGAGCGACCTTAAAGAAATGATAGAATGGAAAGACAATGCTGTGGGGAGGAAACCAAACTTTCCCAAAATTGACGCAATGCATAAATCAATAATCCTTAAACGATGGAAATATAGCATATACTCAGTTAAGAAACTCATTAGTGATGCTCATGAGATGTGAAATTCCTTGGTGGAATTAAATAATGTTTCCTTACTTGAATTGAATGTGGAAAATGTGGAGAGTTTGCTTAGAAATTGGCTAGAGCAGGTGGTGAAGTTCACAGAGAGGGTTAACTAGCTGAGCCAGCTTGATCTCGAATCCAATTGGCATTTTCTGGTCAAACCCCACACCAATTGGTTGGTTTTGAAGTCACATACTAACATCTCTACTCAAATGTTTCCACGATTGGGAGAGGCCATATTCAGAAATCAAACACAACTCAAGCCTTGTTCCCCTCTAGGGTTTGCAATGCTTCTTAACATTCAAAAATTATGGCAATGATGGATAATGGAGCACGGGTGCACTTCAAAGGATCAAGTGAGCCAAAAATGAGGATCTTTTCCTAATTTGGAATCATTAACAGAAAAAACTCTTGTAAATGTCCTCTTCTTTGGTGCATACTTGATGATATCCTAATATCAAATCAATCTTGGAGAACACTGATGCTCCCTTCTGTTATCGCTCAGGTTGTTCCCTTTGACTCCTAAGGGAATACGGCTGAGGTAACCACAAACCAAGCTTTGGGCTGCAGGTCCTAGCCTACCAGCAGCCAGAGAGGGCTCTCTCTTTGGGATTTAGCTTTGTTTAAGGGATGATTTTAGGCTAGATATGATGCACATGGGTTTTGTTTGAGTTTGGTGGGATGGTGATCTCAGACAGAACTAGGATGCAAGTGTATGACTGTTTTTTCCACTGGGTAATGGAGTCACTGCAAGTGTAATTACTGAAAGAGTTTCCTGGTGAAAAGGTAGTACCACAGAGCAGGATAGGCAGGCTAGAAACAATTTTCAAATCTAGAAATGATGGAATGAAGTCAGGGAATGAAAGGCAATCAAGAATCTCTCACTATATTGACAGAGGGAAAATGGATGAATATTGTGTAGGAGCAATTAAGAATTCCTAAACAGTATTCAAAATGAGAGAACTAGTGCAAACATGAGTAGTTAAGAATTCATATTTATGACTAATCCTGAAGAAAACATAATAAATAACAAAGATTGAACATAAGGTGCATTCAAACAAATCTTATGCTATTCTTCTTCTCTGTTACCAAGATCATGAAACATAGATGAGATTTACAAAATAGAAAACATAAGACACAGTTTAGTATAACTTATTGTTCCATAGCATGACATAGGAATTCTGTAGCAAGTCCGAGAACATCCAATCTACCTTCAGATCATTCAGGCACAGTGAACTTCAACAACCATTTGTATTAACACAGTCTGATATCTTACAGTGCAGTTCAGAACGAAGAAATCATCAACCAACCCACCAACCAACAACCCTTATTACATTGTTCAGGGTTGTATTTATAGGCAAAATATCTACAAAAAATATCTGATAGAAGATCTGAGGAAATAACTGCAATTAACCTAACTTCTCTTGCAAGTAATGTAAAAAATATCTATCTAATGCTGTGCTGGGGGTAGCTGTTCAAAAAATGAGGCTATGTGTCCTTTGCTGTTATGCGCTGGCCATTTATCATAACTGCGTATTGGTCTCTGCTCCACTACTCTTGAGTGGCTTTGATGTGCATTAACTGTGATCTGAGAGCCTTAAGTGGCTTCACCGTTTTCTTTGACTTTGATGGAGGCTTTTAATGTTCACTTGCTTTGATATTGTCGATCTGATACTCTTTGTCGCTTCACTGATACTTTTTTAATTGAATCTGGGCTTTATCTTTCCTTTGATACTCTTTAACACTTGAATCGGGACTCTCTTTCTCTGCTGATCCTATTTAAACTGTTAAATTGCCCCTTTTATCTCTTTTCGGCAAAAATAACTGCTGTGAACCATGCGCTAGACTGAGGCTTTCCATTTTGGCCCTTTTTCCTTAGCGATGCGCGATTAGTGCTAAGCGCTAAGTGCTAATCGCGCATCAAAAACTGCCCCAGATTTTCATTCCGAGCTTCCTAAGCAGCGATTTTGCCTTTTCGTGATTTTTCTTGGTGATGACGTCAGCGGTGGGACCCAGTACAACGGATGACGTCAGCGGGTGATGTGGCAGGGTGACATGGCAGGGTGACGTGGATGATGTAATCATCATGACACGGTGGCAAGGTGATGACATCAGCGGGTGACGTGGCGCAGGTACAGCATAGTGGCAGGCGACGTGGCGACATTGTCATGTGGTGACGTAGGCAAGCGGGGAGGGCGGTAATCGGTTTGCGTCGGACCGCTTTTGGTATGGGAGTAGTATGTGTCAGGGGCGGCCCGATGCAATAGGAGGCCGACAGTTGTCCCGGTGTACGTCGGTGAAACCGTCGACCATCGGGTACTATCGTGCCGCTACGAAGGGGCACCCGATATTCATTACGGCCGTCTGATCTGGGAGGGTTGTTCCTACGGTGGACGGGAGGGCAAAGCGATCGGAGTTTAATAGAAACGCGCGCCCGATAACTGTTAATTATTCGCGGCTTTGGGTGGGTTTTGGACTTTAGGTTAAAGATTAATGTGTTTGGCACGGGAGTATAGTTATTCGTTCAACCAAGTGTTTAAACGAAATCTATAATAATATGTATGCGCGGAGGGTAATGGTATGGTTTTATGTGTTGGGGGGGGTTTAATATGGTTATTTATTTAACCAGAAGTTAAATAAATCCCAAGGGTAATGAATGCAGAGGGGCTAACAATGGGTCCCAAATGGACCTAATGTTTCCCGACTTTAGTACTTGGCTATAGTTGCCATGGGGAGGGATATTTAGTGTTTTTTGGGGTTTTTATATAGTTTTTTGTAGAATAGGGGATGGGGAAATGATTTAGGGAGCTAGGTAATAGGGTTAGATGTTAATATGAGGTCTTTGGAGTGAAAAGGAGGGGATGCATGCTAAGTTTATAGAATGGAAATTTAAGCATAGGGAAATGAATGGATTGTGTAAAGATTAATTTACACAGAATTGGCTTCTTTTTCACTAAGTCAACTCAGAGTCAATTGGTTTTTTAACAAGGATGGAGTGAAAATGGACTTTTGGGTAGATCCCAAGGTCTTGAGGATGTTAGTGAGTGATTTGGGAAATAAGAAGAAGGGGGAGTTAGAGATGCCTACTTGATCTGATCAAAATGAAAAGTGCCTTCAAAAACTGTGATCTTGATTAATATTAACACTTGAAAACATGAAATGATCACATGCTTATTTCCTGCAACCACAAAAACTACTTACCCAGCCTACTTACCTAGCATTTTTTCTTCTTTTGGTTTGGGTGCACTTGAACTAGCAAACCCAGCTTTTCAACTTTTTCTTTTTTACTATCCTCCTATCTACATCTATACTTATTTCATCCAGGGGCTCAGATTAGGCTGTTGAGCACCCTCGCTTCTCTACCTATCTAAGATTCTGCCAAGATTAAGCTGTTTGGATAGATAATGATTCTCTATATTCTACAACATGAAATTGAAACCTAGGGAGACCAAGATTAAGCTGTTTGAACCTCCCTTTAACTGAAAATTCTTCAAAAATGGAATAACTCATCAAAATTGGAATACAACAGAGGTACTTTAGACTAGCACACTCTCATGGACACTTCTTTGGCCTCTGTAGCAAATATGGAACATTGCAGCCTACAAAGTATGACATATTTGGCATGTAGAAATGTCGATCATGAAAGATGAATACCTACTATGAGCAGGAGGCTAACAGTGGCTCCACTTGGGGATGGATTTTCCTTGCGAAAAGTCAAGAACAGCAGGTCAGAATGCCTTAATCTTTAGTTGTTGCTATAATCTGAAAACTTCCCTTTGCTGGCTGCTTTATTTATGAACATGACAACAGACTTGAAGAGCTTAGGGCCTTCACTTCGGGCTTCAACTGCAGCAAGTTGCTAAAAAAAAAATCCTACCTACCTACCCTAACCAACACTTACTTTTCTGTTAGGTAAAATGAAACAGCCAATGCAGCCATTTAAGCATTACAAACATCGGTGAGCTTAGCTGTTTGTGCTTGCTGGTGAGAAAAACTGAGATCTTGCAATCTGATATGGCTTTGTTAATCTTTGAGAAGATCAGAAAACTGCTGACCTTCTTTGCTGAAACAAGAAACTGTACAAAAGGGTCCCGCAACATATATATACAATTGCTGGGCTGAATTGAAGAGCTGTACAAAAGTTTGGGATCACTATCATGCCTTGGAAAGTGGATATCATCAACATTTTGATATTGAGGCACACAACCTGCTAATGGAGAAGAGCACTTCTTTATTTCATCATACACCCTGTTAGCACATGAATCATATAAAACATGAACTGATATTTGCAATTTATTACAAACAGGCTCATATGGCCCTTGAATGATCTGCGCAGGCTGCTCCTCTTCTTCTTTGAAAAACTCAGATGGTTGAAAACAAAGAGGCAGGGGATCCACTTGGATTACTTGGTCACGAACAACCGCTTTCGAATCTTCCTCAATCTGATATTCGATGGCTCTTTGGGGCTGCAAAACTAGAGGCAATATATTTTGAACAATGATTTGGGCTTGCTCCAGATGATCAATATCAACACTTGCTGATACTTGCTTATTAACTGCATGATAGTTCTCCTTAATAAATTGAAAAGAATCAACATAGAAAGGTAAAGTTCCTTTGCTGAAATCAAAATTTTCTGCGCTTTCCTCCTTTACTTCATAACTGAGATAGGCACGTTGATCATTGATTTTAGGTTGCTGATCCTGAACTGTGCTTTCTGCCAAAATAGGCTCTAACTCCTCTACAAGGCTGGTTTGGTCGTTAGGCTCATAATCATCATCATACTCATCGTATTTTGGCAAGCAGTTGAAAGAAGAGAAGCTGTTATATTCATATAGTATATCTGGAGACTACTCCTTCCCATCTGGGTGTATGAATATTTCATCTGTTTTGTGGCAGGTTTGTTCATGAATAACATTACTTTCCTCTTTCACAACAGATGTGTTCTTGCGCTCTAAGCATTCAACTTTCATTGTGATCATTTCCTCTGACTTTTGTAACAAACCATGAAGTTTTTCTTCTTGCTCTGCTTTGCGCCGTTCCTGTCTCATCTTCAGATTTGCGTCCACATCCACAGTGATGTCCTGCATCTGTTTCAAAGTGGACGAGCATCTTTCTCTCAAATGGAACTCGATTTCTGGATCAAAAGCTCTTGGATAATGCAATAGAGCTAAATCAGGGGGAGGTCTAATATTCAAAGGTATAGAATGATAAACTTGATTGAATCGATCAAAAAATTACTGAACAGATTCATTTGGACGTCTTTCTAACTGATTATATTCTTCAATGAGTAAGAGGTAATTAAGTTTGATCATCCATCTAGCAAGGAAGAGCTTGGAAAATTACTGAAGATTATAGATGCTAGCCTCAGGCAATGCTTTAAACCAAGTCCTGACTTCGCTTTGCAAAGAAAGGGCAAACAGCCTGATACTAACATCCTCATCTTCCACTTCAAATATATTGAGATAGCCTTCAAAGGCTTGGATATGCTTTTGCGCAGTAATACCATTCTCTACATCAAATCTTGGGAGATACTCAGGATGATTTTTGGGCAGAGGATTAAGCACGGGAGGCAAAACAAGAGGCTTATACTTGTCAGGAACCTTACGAGGCACGGGATTATGTACATGGATTGGATGAATGGGCTCGATATGAATAAGGATAGAATTATTTTCTTTGACATTTGTTTCCTCCTTGGCTGCATGATGATTTTCAGCAGCATTTAAAGGTTGCTGTTCTAATGTGCGAGGAGGCTTTTCAACAACATTTTCAAAAGGCAAATCATAAAAATCTAATTTAAAATCGTTTTTAAAATACAATATACACAACAAAATTTTATGGAAGAGAAAGAACATGACCTCTTGGATAATAATCCAGGTCAAAAGCCTGATTTGCTCGTATATTTCTCTTGGGTTGATTTCTCCAGTGGAGTCTTTATTATGAGGATTATGTGGAGTCGCCAGGTGGATAACTAAATTAACTTTGAAGGGCCTAATCTTTGTCCACCACATAGATCAGAACTAAATATGCAATAAGAAACAAAATATTTTTTGATTTTTTGATTTTTTGGGATTTTTCAAAACAAGTTTAAGACTTATTTGAAAGGCAAACTGATAAAAAATGGGGATTTATAGTGATGAACAGATGATTGTCCCCAGTGGAGTCGCCATTATGTTATCGCTCAGGTTGTTCCCTTTGACTCCTAAGGGAATACGACCGAGGTAACCACAAACCAAGCTTTGGGCTGCAGGTCCTAGCCTACCAGCAGTCAGAGAGGGCTCTCTCTTTGGGATTTAGCTTTGTTTAAGGGATGATTTTAGGCTAGATATGATGCACATGGGTTTTGTTTGAGTTTGGTGGGATGGTGATCTCAGACAGAACTGGGATGCAAGTGTATGACTGTTTTTTCCATTGGGCAATGGAGTCACTGCAAGTGTAATTACTTAAAGAGTTTCTTGGTGAAAAGGTAGTACCACAGAGCAGGATAGGCAGGTTAGAAACAATTTTCAAATATGGAAATGATGGAATGAAGTCAGGGAATGAAAGGCAATCAATAATCTCTCACTATACTGACAGAGGGAAAATGGATGAATATTGTGTAGGAGCAATTAAAAATTCCTAAACAGTATTCAAAATGAGAGAACTAGTGCAAACATGAGCAGTTAAGAATTCATATTTATGACTAATCTTGAAGAAAACTTAATAAATAACAGAGATTGAACATAAGGTGCATTCAAACAAATCTTATGCTATTCTTCTTCTCTGTTACCAAGATCATGAAACATAGATGAGATTTACAAAATAGAAAACATAAGACACAGTTTAGTATAACTTATTGTTCCATAGCATGACACAGGAATTCTGTAGCAAGTCCTAGAACATCCAATCCACCTTCAGATCATTCAGACACAGTGAACTTCAACAACCATTTGTATTAACACAGTGTGATATCTTACAACGCAGTTCAGAACGAAGAAATCATCAACCGACCCACCAACCAACAACCCTTATTACATTGTTCAGGGCTGTATTTATAGGCAAAATATCTACAAAAAAGATCTGATAGAAGATCTGAGGAAATAAATGCAATTAACCTAACTTCTCTTGGAAGTAATGTAAAAAATATCTATCTAATGCTGCGCTGGGGGTAGTTGTTTCAAAAATGAGGCTATGTGTCCTTTGTTGTTATGCGCTAGCCATTTATCATAACTGCGCATTGGTCTCTGCTCCACTGCTCTTGAATGGATTTGATGTGCATTAACTGTGATCTGAGAGCCTTAAGTGGCTTCACCGCTTTCTTTGACTTTGATGGAGGCTTTTAATTGTCACCTACATTTGATATTGTCGATCTGATACTCTTTGCTGCTTCACTGATACTTTTTTTAATTAAATCTGGGCTTTATCTTTCCTCTGATACTCTTTACACTTGAATCGGGTCTCTCTTTCTCTGCTGATCCTCTTTAAACTGTTAAATTGCCCCTTTTATCTCTTTTGGGCAAAAAAAGCTGCTGTGAACCATGCGCTGGACTGAGGCTTTCCATTTTGGCCCTTTTTCCTTAGCTAAGCACTAATCGCGTATCAAAAACTGCCCCAGATTTTCATTCCGGGCTTCCTAAGCAGCGATTTCGCCTTTGTGCGCTTTTTCTTGGAGATGACGTCAGCATGACGTTAGCGGTGGGACCCAGTATGGCAGATGACGTCAGCGGGTGATGTGGCAGGGTGACGCGGATGATGATGTCATCATGACACGGTGGCAGGGTGATGACATCAGCGGGTGACGTGGCACAGGTACAACATAGTGGCAGGCGACGTGGCGGCATCATCATGTGGTGAGCGGGGAGGGCGGTAAGCGGTTTGCGTGAGACCGCTTTTGGTACGGGAGTGGTATGTGTCAGGGGCGGCCCGATGCAATAGGAGGCCGACAGCTGTCCCGGTGTACGTCGGTGAAACCGTCGACCATCGGGTACTATCGTGCCGCTATGAAGGGGCGCCCGATATTCATTAGGGCCGTCGGATCTGGGAGGGCCGATCCTACGGTGGACGGGAGGGCAAAGCGATCGAGGTTTAATAGAAACGCGTGCCCGATAACCGTTAATTATTCACGGCTTCGGGTGGGTTTTGGACTTTAGGTTAAAGATTAATGTGTTTGGCGCGGGAGTATAGTTATTCATTCAACCAAGTGTTTAAACGAAATCTATAATAATATGTATGCGCGGAGGGTAATGGTATGGTTTTATGTGGGCGGGGGGGTTTAATATGGTTATTTATTTAACGAAAAGTTAAATAAATCCCAAGGGTAATGAACGCAGAGGGGCTAACAATGGGTCCCAAATGGACCTAATGTTTCCCGACTTTAGTACTTGGCTATAGTTGCCATGGGGAGGGATATTTAGTGTTTTTTTGGGTTTTTATATAGTTTTTTGTAGAATAGGGGATGGGGAAATGATTTAGGGAGCTAGATAATAGGGTTAGATGTTAATATGAGGTCTTTGGAGTGCAAAGGAGGGGATGCATGCTAAGTTTATAGAATGGAAATTTAAGCATAGGGAAATGAATGGATTGTGTAAAGATTAATTTTACACAAGAAATGTGGCTTCTTTTCACTAAGTCAACTTAGATGTCAACTTGGTTTTTAACAAGGATGGAGTGAAAACAGGACTGGTTGGGTAGATCCCAAGGTCCTGAAGGGGATGTTAGTGAGTGATTTGGGAAATAAGAAGAAGGGGGAGTTAGAGATGCCTTGCTTGATCTGATCAGAATGAAAAAGTGCCTCAAAACTGTGATCTGGATAAATATAACACTTGAAAACATGAAATGGATCACATAGCTTGATTTCTGCAACCACAAAACTACTTACCCAGCCTACTTTACCTAGCATTTTTCTTCTTTTGGTTTGGGTGCACTTGAACTTAGCAAACGCCCAGCTTTTCAACTTTTTCTTTTTTACTGTCCTCCTATCTACATCTATACTTATTTCATCCAGGGGCTCAGATTAGGCTGTTGTGCACCCTTGCTTCTCTACCTGTCTAAGATTTTGCCAAGATTAAGCTGTTTGGACAGATAATGATTCTCTATATTCTACAACAGGAAATTGAAACCTAGGGAGACCAAGATTAAGCTATTTGAACCTCCCTTGAACTGAAAATTCTTCAAAAATGGAATAACTCATCAAAATTGGAATACAACAGAGGTACTTTAGACTAGCACACTCTCATGGACACTTCTTTGGCCTCTGTAGCAAATATGGAACATTGCAGCCTACAAAGTATGACATATTTGGCATGTAGAAATGTCGATCATGAAAGATGAATACCTACTATGAGCAGGAGGCTAACACCTTCAATTGATCAAACAAGTCATCAATCTGTGGAAATGGGTACTTGTGCTTGATTATCACCTTGATCAACTGTCTGTAGTCAATGCACAACCTAAGAGTACCACTGTCCTTCTTTACAAACAACATTGGTGCACCCTAATGTGACACACTTGGCCTAATGTATCCCTTGTTAATAATTTCCTTAATTTGCAACTTCAAATTCACCAACCCTAGAGTGCTCATCATGTACAATGCCTTAGATTTTGACGTTGCTCCTGGAATCAACTCAATAGAAAAATCCACTTCCTTATGAGGTAATAACTCTAAAATATCTACAAGGAATACATTTTGAAACTATTGCAAAATCGGATACCTCTTCAAGACTTATACATCCTCAACATCCTTACCTTTATCACTAGAAATATGAACTACAAACAACACACACGCTTTGCTACTACTGATCCTTTCCTACATAGTTGTAGCCATTCTCATTTTCATAGGCTTCTTCTTACCCTACAAGATTCTCCTTTCTCCATCATCATCCCAGAAATTAATAGCCTTATCATAGAAATCCACTTTAGTCCTGTGATTGTACAACCAATCCATACCCATTAATATACTATATGATCTCAATAGAAGTAAATTTAGATGTGTTGATGTAGACATACCATTCAGCTCAAATGCACAAGATATTACCCAATTATGAAATATTTTCTTAGTACATGTATCCAACTGCACCAACCAAGACTATGCATGAACTTATTTATTCAAGAAACACTTATCCATTAGGTCAACACTAATATAACTATAGTTAGATCTAGGGTCAATATAAATAGAAACGACTTGATCACAAAGCTTAACTTCCATCTCAATAATAGATGCCTGATGATCAATCTACCTATTAGCCAATGCTACATAAATCCTAGGAATACTCTATCTAACATATCGAACTATTTGTGCCTCTTTAGCACTGTAAATATGAGGTCTACCACCTTGACGTCATGGAAAATCTTTCTTGTGATGACCCTTACCACAAGTACAACACTGCAAAGGCTTCTTGCCATCACCCTTTCTTTTCCCGTTAGACTGAAATCCATCTCCTATGTCAACTACGTTGAATTTATTTTACAATATTTTATTATCCTTGTTACCTACATCTTAAGGCATTTCTCGCTTCTTATCCCACTTTCCCTTAGTCTTGTCATTACCTTTCCAACCCTGGTTAGGTTTTGACTTACACCTAGACTTCTCATAACAATGTTTCAACTTCACAATTAATTCCTCCAATGTTCAAGGCTCATCATACTCAATATGATACTTAAATGCTAATGGAAATCCACTAATGAACCTTTTACCTTTGCCTTCTCATCCTTAATATATGGTACATACCTCAACAACTCCAAAAGCTACGTTGTATACTCTTCATCTATCATTGTTATGTACCTATAATACTAGTGCATTCCCTCATTACTATTAGTGTAGCCCCCTTATTGTTATTGTTGTACCCCATAGAAGCTCACTATTCCATCATTGTTATTAGTCTAGCCCCCTAATTGTTATTTTTGTACCCCATAGAAGCCCACTATTGTTATTGTGGTGCCCTTACATTATTATTGTTATGTCGACTTTGATTATATTGACCCCTTAGACTCCTATATATAGAAAGGAGGCTGTGTCATTTGAATCATCCAAGAATTGTTCATCTGTGTAATGTAAATGAGGTTTCCCCCTTGAAGAGGCTTATTTCTAAGTTGTTGATCTATATTTTCTATCTTTTTCTAAGTTGGTTACATAACATGTGGTCTTAGGGATTTGGATTCTAGGGTTTCACTGCTCCAAATAGGTCATCATGGAATTTTTGCTATAATGTTTTCGCTATGAAGTTTTAGAAGCTAAAACAAAACCCATTTGAGCCGAAATTACTCTGAACCTCGGGTCCTTCCGATCTTGTCTCATTATATTTTCGGAGATATGATCTGAGGAAGTTAGGGTTTTGGTAAGCTCGAAAATTCCATCTCAATCAGATCATTGTGGAATTTTTGCTATAATGTTTTTTCTACAAAGGTTCAGACTCTAAAATTAAAACCCAATTGAGGCGAAAACTTGGTGAATCTTGGTCTGAGTTTAAGATCTTGTATCACTATATTTTTAGAGTTATTATCCAAGGAAGTTAGGGTGTTTGCAGGATCCCGAATTACATCCCAAAAAGGTGACATTGGGAAAATTTGTCATAAATTTCTCTTTGAGTATCAAATTGAAATTTCGTAAGATGTTATAGAAGGAGGAAAAACTTTAGTTTTCGGTATAACATTTTCAAGTCTAAAGTTGGAAACAGTGATACGTGGCACTTCGTACAAGTATGCTCTATTGAAGAAGTCTATAATCAGGTAAGTGTGGGATATTTGGCCTAACTCTTTCTTGAAGACTCCAATCTTGATAAAACCTATGGAGCTAGAAATAGGTTTCATAGAGCTACCATAGGATGAAATTGCAAACCTTGGAGAGCTGAAATTGTAGAGATACAATAGATTCAATATTGGGCTCCTATGAAGCAAAAAAGAAGAAGGTGTGTAGTTTTTTTAAAAGCTTTGCATAAGTTTGGTTTGAAAAATTAGTTTGAAGTGATTTAAAAGGGCATAATGAAGCATAATTATCATTAATTGATGCCCCAAAGAAATAAAATGGAAAAAACTAGTAAGAGACCCACAAGCTCCACTATGACACATGAAGAAGAGGAAGAAATGCAACATGATATATCAAAATTGCAAGACCAAATGCAACAAATTTTGGTCTCTCAAAAAGTAAAAAAAAATGAATTGGAAGCCATGATGAATGTTAAGATAGATGGCATAAAAATGGACATGGTAGTTTTGAATGATGGTTTAAAATCAGACATGGAAGTAATGTTGAATGTCAAGATAGAAGTATTGCAAGAAAGTTTGACAAAGTTGGTGGAAGAAAGGCGTCCCATTGGTGACAAGGCAATCAATGAAAATCATGATGAAGGCAAAATGAATATCAATCACAATTTTAGAGAATCCCATGTGGGGTTTAAGAACCATCACATTCCAAAGATAGAGATGAGGAAGTTTGACAGCAAGGATTCGATAACTTGGATAATACAGATGGAGCAATATTTTGATCTACAGGATGTGAAACCCTCACAAAAGGTACGTATTGCATCTTTATATTTAGAATCCAATCAATTTGTATGTTATAGATGGATTTGTTCTCAAAAAACACTTTTCACCTGGTCAATTTTTATGGAAGAAATGATAGCACATTATGAATATACAAAGAGCAACACCTTCTTTAGCCAATTGATAAATCTCAAACAAAAGGGTTCAATGATGGAGCACATTGAAGACTTCCAAAAATTGAATATTAGGGTAACCGATACTCCAAAGTAGCATAGGATTGATTTCTTCATAGGGACTTTAAAAGATAACATCCAACATGAGGTTCACCTTTGGGAACCTTATTCCTTGGAGAAGGCATTCACAGTGGCAAGAAAAGTTTAAATAAAAATTATGGGAACAAGGAAGTATACCAATCACAACTATAAAGATGGAAGTGTTACTGGTCCTAGTCTTCCACAACCTACAAGGTTGACACCACAACAATTGGAGGAAAAAATAACAAAAGGGCTTTGTTATAGTTGTGATAATAAATGCACTAAAGGTCATAAGTGTGCTGAGAAGAAATTATTCTACATAGATTGTGAAGAGGAAGAATAAAAGGAACAAGAAACATCAAAAGAGGAGGATATACACCAAGAATCAACCCCAGAGAAAGAAAAAATGAATCAAACAATATCTTGTAATGCATTGGCAGGAATTACCACTCCACAAACTCTCAAGATAGAAGGACATATCAAGAAGAAAAAGGTAATAGTGTTGATTGATTTGGGTAGTATGCATGATTTTATTCATTGTAAGATAGCAAAGGAATTAAATTACTTCCTATATCTAGCACCAAAGTGTCAAGTGATGGTTGCAAATGGAGGAACCATAAATTGCTCTGGGAAGTGCCACAATATCAAGCTATCCATGGGATAATATGTATTGAATAGTCCAATTCTTTCCATTCTAATGGGTTGTGCTGATGTTGTACTAGGAGTTCAATGGTTACAATCTTTAGGTACAATAACTTTTAATTTTAAAGAACTTTTCTTGAAATTCTTTTTGGGAAGGAAAGGAAGTTGAATTAAGGGGTAGCTAAGGGAAACCATGAAAGATAATGAGCTCTAATAGCATGGCAAAGCTTCAAAATAAAGAAAAATGGGGCGTAATTACACAATTATGTTCTCTAGAGGTTCAAACACTGAAATCATCTATTTCTCGAGAACTCCAAAAATCCTTGGACAATAATTCCAAGGTATTTGAGACTCCCAAGGCCTCCCACCTATTTTTTATCATGATCATGCTATTCATTTGATTCCAAGAAGTATTCCTCCAAACATCAAGCCTTACAGATATCCCTATGCCCAAAAGAGTGAAATTGAACATATGGTTGCAGAAATGCTAGAGGTGGGTATAATTCAACCTAGTCAAAGTTATTTCTCTACTCCAGTAGTATTGGTGCACAAGAAGGATGGATCACGGTGCATGTGTCTGGATTATAGGGAGCTCAACAAGATCATTATTAAAGTTAAATTTCCCATTCCTGTCATTGATGATTTATTGGATGAATTACATGGAGAAATTTACTTCACCAAGTTGGATATTTGTTTAGGATATCATCAAATAAGAATGGAGACTGAAGACATTCCCAAAACAACATTTAGAACTCATGAAGCTCATTATGAATTTTTGGCCATGCCTTTTGGCCTTACCAATGTACCTTCTCCATTTCAATGTTTGATGAATTCCATTTTCAAACCCTTCCTTACAAAATTTGTGTTAGTATTTTTTGATGATATACTAATCTACAACAAGTCTTGGAAAGATCATGTTGACCATGTTGACAAGGATGCTCAAGATATTAGAGGAGAAACACTTATATGCAAAAACCTCCAAATGTTTCTTTGGAGTACAAGAGGTGGAATATCTTGTTCATGTTGTATCTCATGAGGGTCTTAAGGTAAACCCTAATAAAATTAATTCCAGTAAGGAATGGAAAATCCCCACATCCATAAAGCATCTGCGACGATTTCTTGGGTCGACAAGGTATTATCGCAAGTTTGTTAAGAATTATGGGAGAATAGTAGAACCTCTAACAACATTACTGAAGAAATATGCATTTTCTTGGACTCCAGAAGCAACTAAGCCCTTTGAGCATCTTAAAGAGGCAATGTGCCAAGCACTGGTCTTATCTCCACCAGACTTCACGAAAAACTTTATTATGGAATGTGATGCCTCATGAAATGGAATTGGTGTTGTTTTAATGCAAGAAGGAAGACCCATTTCTTTTGAAATCCGTCAAATCAAAGGAAAGTATTTGCACAAAGCTATTGATGAGAAGGAAATGTTGGAAATACTACATGCACTTAAGAAATGGCAACCTTACCTAATGGGAAGGCACTTCAAGGTAAAAACAAATCGTGATAGTCTTAAATAATTTTTAGAACAAAGATTATCTTGAGAGGAACAACAAAAATGGGTCACAAAGATGTTGGGTTATGACTTTGAAATCATCTACAAAAAAGGGAAGCAAATTGTTGTCGCAGATGCACTCTCAAGAAAGAAAGAGGATGTGGAAGAATTGCTTTGTGCCATTTATATTATTCAACCAGATTGGACAAATGAAGTGAGGGATGAATGGAAGAATGATGAATAAGTGTGGGCACTCATTCAAAAGTTGCAGCAAGATCCTAGTACATTTGATACATTTAGCTAGAAAAATGAGACATTATTATACAAGGATCGCTTATAGCTTTGTAAGAATTCCCAACTCAAACAAAATATTCTTCTAGAATTGCACACCTCTCCCTTAGGAGGGCACTCAGGATTTTTAAAAACTTTCCACAGGATTAAGAAGGAATTTTTTAGGGATGGCCTTAAAGTTAATATTCAAAAGTTTGTGGTGTATTGCTTGGTTTTCCAACAAAATAAAGTTGAGACAATTAAGACCCCGGGTCTGTTACAACCTTTATCCATTCCAAGTCAATGTTGGGAGGAGGTTCCAATGGATTTTATCACAAATTTACCCAAGTCTAAAGGAAAGAGTGTCATCATGGTGGTAGTTGATAGACTTACCAAGTATGCACACTTTTGTGCATTATCTTGTCCATTTAAATCTAGTACAATTGCTACTGCGTTTATGGAAACAATTCAAAAGATACATGGAAACCCAAAGATTATTGTAAGTGACAAAGATCCTATTTTCACTAGAAATTCTTGGAAATAATTACTTTCATGTCTGGGTACTCAATTAGTTCATAGCTCATCTTATCATCCTCAATCACATGGGAAAACTGAGATAGTAAAAAAATGTTTGGAAGGATATCTTCGTTGCTTTGTATCTGATAAACAAACACAATGGGTCAAATGGTTACCTCTAGTTGAATGGTGGTATAACATTTGCTTCCATACTACAACAAAAATGGCCCCATTTATGGCACTTTATGGATATCATCCACCATCCATCACATCATCTCTAAGAGAAAATTCTAAGGTTCAAATAGTGGAAGATCACATAGAGCATCAACAACAAGTTCTCCAACTCTTGAAGGATAACCTCACTTTGGCACATAATAGAATGATACAACAGACGGATCAACATTGCAGCGAAAGAATTTTTGATGTAGGTGACTAGGTATTCTTATGGTTACAACCATACAAACAAATTTCCCTCAAGCAAGCTAAGAAGGATAATAAATTATCACCAAAGTCTTATGGTCCCTACAAGCTATTGCAAAAAATTGGTACTATGACATACAAATTGGAGCTTCCTACATCTTCCATAGTGCACCCAATTTCCCATATTTCATGCTTAAAGAAGGTTATAGGTGACAATATCCCAGTTTAAAGAATATTTCCAGAACTTGACGATGAAGGAAAAATCATGTTGGAACCTGATGAAGTCATGGAAACAAGAACTCGTTAGTTACGAAATCAACCAATTTTAGAGTATCTCATCAAGTGGAAGAACTTATTTACGGAGGATTTCACATGGGAGGATGAGAATTTTATACAAAAGCATCCAGAACTACTCAAACATTGAGGACAATGCGTTTTTTGAATGAGAGGGGCGTGTTAGGTCCATATAATACTAGTGTGTTCCCTCATTGTTATTAGTGTAGCCCCCTTATTGTTATTGTTGTGCCCCATAGAAGCCCATTATTGATATTGTGGTTCCCTTACATTATTATTGTTATGTAAACTCTGATTATATTGTGACCCCTTAGAATCCTATATATAGAAAGGAGGTTTTGTCATTTGAATCATCCAAGAATTGTTCATTTGTGTAATGTAAAGGAGGTTTCCCCCTCGAAAAGGCTTATTTCTAAGTCATTGATCTATCTTTTCTATCTTTTTGTGAGTTGGTTTCATAGCAATCATAGGTCCCACCTTCAACTCATAGAATTCCTTAGCCTTACCATCATAGTATCTCTCTAACAAGTACTTCTTTCGGAATAGTCTTTTGAATTCATGCCAACTCAACTCCTATGTTTTGATTCCTCTGACATGCTTCACATCTTCCCACTAGATGTCTACTTTCCCTTTGAGACTAAAAATGGTTATCCTGGCTTTCATATTCTCTATATAGTCATGCAGATTGAAGAACTTCTTCATCCCAAGGAGCCATGCTTCTTCATCTTCAAGTTTCTTCAACTCTCCATCAGAGGTAAGAGGTTTGGCTTTCTTGAACTCATCTAGAAAGTAATTTTTCTCACTCCTCTTGTAAGGATAATAACAATGATGACCATGATACATGCCCGAACCAAAAATGGAATATAATCCATAACCACTAACTCTCTTGTCATGTGTATCCATACTTCTACCACCTCTGACTGTATCATCTCTGTATGAAATGTTCCCTCCATGAGACCTTCTACCATATGCCCCTTTTGTCCTTTCCTCCTATCCATAACTTATATGTGGTTGTCTGTGTCTCTACAAATATGATAAAATATAAAGGATCACTGCATTAACCTTTGTTTACTTTTCGTGAGCTCTGGAAAATCTTTCCTGTGATTGAATGATTCTGTCATTATTTGCCTTACAACTTATGATTTCTTCCTTTAAAATGCTCAAGGTATGTTCTATGTTAGGAGAGTACTCAACTATAAGTTTCTCATCCAATCTATAAGGACAATCACATGAATTATAATCCACCATCTTGCTTGTCATATCTGATCTTCTTCCTGCAAACATACCATGTTAGATAAACCAAATATAACATAATCAACATACCTCAGTGAAGTTCATGGGAGGATATCTCATTTACACAGTCAATCTAGATTAGCACAATATATATATATATATATATATATATCTATATCTATATATATATATATATATATATATTATATATATATATATATATATATATATAGGACAATCAAATCAACATATCAATCATCTCAACATAACAACATCATCAACCTCTACATGATGACACAAAAACACAACAATGAACACTCATGCATGAAAAACACATTCCAACCATCTAGTCCAAGTGTTTGAAACTCGAAGCTCTAATAACACCCGGTAACCATCCCTCCCACATTTACCCAAATCCACAAGCTCTCCAGGTAAACACAAGGTGAGAGTTATTATGCGAGACACGATTTCCAAGATGCACTAATGGAAGATTGGGGCCACATGTACATAAATGACAACAAACACCCAATGAAATGTGATCACACTATTATGAGCCTAATTTTACCCCACACTGTTTCTTTTCAGTTTCATTTCCTTAAATTTAACACAGATTTCTATTTTTGGCAGTTTCTCTCATTCTAAACTTTTGAGGTCGTTTTGAGGGCCTAAACTACATTTTCAAGGAAAATGGAGAGACCAGAAAAGCACCAAAATCTATTTGAAAAATTTTATTCTCTTTCCCTCCTCATGGATATCTTCAAAATGAGGTATTATGATATTCAAACAGAGATTGTATCCCAAAGTTATGACCCTGGGAAGTTAGAGGTCCCAATTACTCATTTATACAAACACTTTGTATACATAGTACCTGAAGCTTATAAATACATATCTATTCATTAATTCAATAAGCTCACTAAATAATCTTTAAAAAGTCTCTATGCCCTCTTAGCATAGCTGCAACAAAAATTATTAGTCCATACATTCATCAACCAATCAATAACTAAATAATTCATGACAAGAGCCATAAAAGATACACATCATATGAACAACATATAACAAGAGAATAACCATCATACAAACAATGGAAACTCAACCATAACATCACTAACACAACCACTACAAGTATATATGAATCACAATAGAATAATAGATCGTATTAACATATGAAAATACCAACCAAGTCAAGGACTTCCGCATACCACCCAACCATAGATTGGGATGAACCAAATCTCTCTTTCAACCAATCACCCTCACGCCATATTCCAATCATGAATGTGGGATCTCATCGAATAAACCAAGAAAAAAAAAACCTTGGCTTCTAGAGGAAAAACCACCTCAACCCCCAACCAATGATTCCATCTCACGATCGATCATTACTAACACCAACCAGATTGGTCTCTACCCAAGTTGTCTAGAGCTTTAGGAACTAGTAAATCAACCCACAATGTTCCAGGGCTCTAAAGCATTTGTCCAACTCGGCTTTAAGGACTAGTAACTCAACCCAAGAAGGGATATAGAGTGTTTGTAGCAACGTAGGCTCCAGGACTAGTAACTCAACCTAAGTTATTCCAGGGCTTCTAGAGCATTTGTTCCAACTCACAACCAAAAGGAATTATGAGCACCAGCTAGAAAACAATCAAGTGGAGAAACCAACAACAACATGGATATCCAAGAAATGGGAAGGCAAGGGTAAAACCACTGTCAATATAGGCAACCCTCGATGCCAATGATAACACATAACTAGATAATCATTTGCATTCACAACGCATCCATAAATAAGTAAGGAAATCACACATGCAACTTGTTACCTTCAAAGCAAACCAATTGTAGTTGTTGATGCACTTGTTCCCTTACACTTTCCTTCTTTCCTTTGCCTTCTTTCTCCAAATCCAATGTATGCCAAAGTGATCCAAGAATGCTCCAAGATTTCACTAAGTGTGCAAGAGTATGAGAGAATAAGAGAATGCAAGAGAAGTCCACCCAAAAAATGTCAAAAGCTAGCCAGGAAAATCTCAACTGACAAAAAGATGTGAACTGATCCTCAGAAGCCTTTTAATCATTGAGGCCTTTATTTTCTTCATTTTCCTTCATTTTTCCTCACATGAAAATTTGTGACCCTTCATCTCCCTTTTCTCCTATTTTTCTTTATTTCATAAATAAAATGCCAATTATTGCCTCTTTTCCTTTGATAATGCATTTTATAATTTCCATATCCATAAGTTAATCATCAGTGATATCGATCACTATGTTTTGCCCAAAATTCAACTTTGAATACATGTCCTGTGACCTTGGTCTTATTTTTATTTACATAGAAAATCAACCAAGGGCTATTACATCCGACTTGCTCCTTATTTTTCTTCCAAATGGTACTTTTTTGGTTCCTTGGTTTTTCATTCTCCTTTATCTTCTACTTTTGACCTGATTGGTTGAAGAATCTATGCATATTACAGTCTTTGGCCACGTTCCCAAAATTGTGACATAAATAACACTCTATATGTCCAAGATATGAGGTGAAAGGATAAAAATTTTCGCTACTCATGTTGGATCTCCATCTCCTCATGCTAGATTTGCAATCAATGACCTTGTGGCCAAATAGGTTACAAGAAAAAAAATAACCATTAAATGAAATTGTATACTTGAAGATGGGTCCTCTACTTGGTTGATCAAACTAATGCATAGATGTGTGCATTCTCCTCCTACAAGAAGAAACCACATGTCCAAAAATGTGACAGTTGAAGCACTTGATCTCATCCATCAATGAGGAAAAGGATTTTTGATTCCTCCTCTCAAATCTTCTACCATTAGCCATAAGAGTGAATGATAGTCTAGATGTGAAAGCTCCTATCAGTTCTCTTCTTTGCTATTGCTAGTGTATCTATTGATCCATTCCTCTATTCCTGTCATGGCTAATCACATCCTTCGTTGTAGGATCTTTTGATTCTTCTTTGTTGTTCTTTCCTACATGCGAGCTTGACTCTCCCTTTTAAAATATAGAGTCATATCTATCCAGTGTTATGGTGCTCTTTACCTTCTCTAGTTGATATTCTTTTTCATCAATATGCTTTATCAATTTGGAAGTTACATCTTCAAGCACTTCAACATAGTCCTCTTTTTCTTTTTGCTAGTTTCTCATAACTTCTTCAATTCTTTTTTATTTTGCTATCTTAGTCCTCAAAGTAGTGATCTCGTTGATAATTTTTTCAATTTCATCACATATCTGCAATATCTTATCCTGCTCCTTGCATGCATCTCTTAGTATACCAATTTCACTTGAAAGTTCTTCAATGACATCCTTGGAAAATTCATATTTGTCCTTAAGGAGCAAAAAATGACGATCATCATTTTCTTCACTAACCATATCTAAATTATTTTCAACACAGTTATCAAAAGCATAAACAAAAGTAAATCATTATGGTTTACGCCTTTAGATCTATTGATCTGTTGCATAGCTAGTTCAACTAAAGCCTCCTTATTCTTGGATCTCTTCTTATTCTTCTTCTTCTTCTTCTTCTTTTCATTGCTACCACCACTTCCAAATCATAGATGCAGTCTATCCCAAACCTCCTTGGTATATTTTAGATCTCCATTTTTTTTTATCTCCAACTTTCTCCAAGTCTGCATTATCAAGATTCTAAAAAATAATATGCCTCGCTTGAGATTTTGTTGCATTACTGGAGATGAAGGTGGATCCTCACCATATCCTTCAAACACTAATCTCCAAATGTTAGGTTCATAAGATTTTTTTTTTTTTTTTACACTATTGTATGCCAAACCTTGTAATTTGTAGTTGTGAGTGCATATACTCCTAGAGGATTCATTCTAAAAAAAAGAATTCAGATTTTGTTCAATAAAACGAAGATCTAATTTGCAGCGATCAAGCTGAAACCAAGAGCCACACTTTGATACCAATTGTTAGAAACCTTGAGCACTACTGAGAGGGGGGTGAATCAGTCGTGTATCTTAATATATATTTTTACTGATTTTAACTTCAACTTAATCACAACTTAATTTGCATCACCTCACAATTTATTAGTAGCTAATAGCATATGTGTAAATATGATCATATGAGTAGCAAAAAAAATAAGCACATAACCATGTAAAAATCAAAGCATGAACTATAAGCATATGTTAGGGCCTAAATCTACCTCAGGCTGAGAAAGGCAGGTCTAGGGTAACATCAAACCGTGCTTAACCTGGTAGCTAGCCCTACCAGGTCGGGAGAGGGCTCTCTCCTTGTTAATCTCAAGAAAATATAGCAAATGAGGCTTGAGATGATTGATATAAAGACTAATTTTAGCCTAGGTATATGCTCAGAGGATTTTGATTGGGTTTTATGTTGGTTTGCTAGATCAAAAGTGAAAGGTAGTTTTGGGTTCGGGGAATGAACTCAGTCTTGCAGAGGTTTCTGTGGGGCGAGGTAGGAAAATGCTTTAGTACTTTGAAATAAGTGAAATGGAGAGTCTTTACACTGGTGAGGAGTTGGATAGGGCATGAAAGTATTAGGGATCCTCTTCAAACAGTGGAAAACATGAAAAACTAAACAAACCCTAGGTAGAGCATTGCAACATTAATGATTTCTACCTTTATCCTTAATTCATTTAGTTTAGCTAAAAAGAGAGAGATAATGGCATACATAAACACATTTAAACTTTATTTATAGAAGAAAAAACAATACCAAATCAACTTACCACAAGAATTCCACAAAATGCTGCAAACCTTGGTCTGTTCCTTTGCCAAACTGCAGAGATGAATGTACAATGATGCTCAAAATTTTCATAAGAGTCCAACCCCGACAAATGACTAAAAAAGTACTAGATATAGGAAACAAACAATTCATGCTAGGCTTTAGGGGTTGAATTCATGAGTTTAGGAGTTGTTCCAACAAGATCTAAACTAAGAATTGAAAAGTAGGCAGTGGAACAACTTGCCTCTAAAATCTAGGAAACTGATTCATTCAGTTCAAAACTACCTTTTCATGATGTATCTACCTCCATGAGTGAATTTTCAAAATTTTTACATCAAATTCCATCAAGTTACATCAAATTACATCATGAGTTTGACCATGAGAGAGGAAAAAGTCAAACTGGGAAAAAACTGGGCGAAAAACAAAGTTTTTTTTGGCAAAAATGACAAATTTTCATCCCGTGTGCCGTGCCACTGTCCCTGTGCATAACGCCTTTTTGCAGCTAACTTTTGATGCCTTCTCATGCATCAAATTTTCTCCACATGGGCTTGTTGGAAAGGTCTACCTATCTACTTTCCTAAATAGGTGAAAGTTTTGAATTTGGTGTCCATTTTTCTCTCCAAATGTGAGTTCTCTCAGCACTGCTTCTTGTGTGGCCAAAAAGGGGTAGAAAGGGATTTTTTGAGGTGTTTTTGACCCTTTTGGAAGCTCAAAACTTGACAAAAATTTCTAGCCATTTCTGGGCATTCATAATTTTGCATGAGTAATCCAAAAATGTAGAGTTTTCCTCCAAAGGAGGTCCCTTACAAAAGCGAGCGCTGGGTGGCGCTACGCACCAAGCAGAAAAATCTGTGTCTTGCTTCAAAAATTTAAAATTGACAAAAGTGTGCCAAATTTCTTGAAATTTGGGCTGAGTGACTTGCATCAAGCACTATGTCGGGTTAATGAAGCCTCAACCAAGATTTTGAGTCTATCTTGGTCTTTCTTCCTCCTCAAAGCTTTCCTTAATTTGGCCTTCAAGGTTCTTATTCTCGCTTTGCAAATCTTGTTTCTCGACAAATAGTGGTAACCCATGTGTCGCAACATGTCCTTCTCCTTGCTAGCATTTTCCAATAGCCTCTCCAAGTGCATGTTCATCTTCTCCAACCAAAACTCCTTGTCATTCTCTATCTATCGTTCAATGGAAGTCAAAATGACATGGTCCTCTTTGTCATTTTACTTCTTCAGTTTCAACATTTCTAGCTCCACTAGGCTTTGCCTATCCTCCAACTATTTGTTCTTTTATTGTTTTTCATCTATATCATCCTCATGAATCTTCTCTTTTCCTTTGCTTTTCTGCTTATGTTTCTCCATAGAACTATCACTAAGTGTCTCTTCCTCATAGTCATATTCACTGTCTCTTTCCATAATGCTTGTCTTAGGAAAATGATGAGATGAAGGTATGGTGAAAAAAAATGATGATGAAAGAGGGATGAAAGAGGACAATGGTGATGAGTATGAAGATATTTTACTCTTGGGAAATGAAATTAGGGAAAGAAGAAATAGTTTTGGGAGATTAGGGTTTAGTGAGGGATTTAGGGTTTTATGAGGGAATTAGTTACTTTAGGGGAGTGGGATACAGGAAAATAGGATAAATGGAGTGTATTAGCATAATAAAAGAGTGAAAATGGGTTCTGATGATGGTGGAAGGGTTTTTAGGGAATGATAGGGTCTAGGAAAAGGGAATTAGGTTTTGGGAATAGTGGGAATTTGATAGGGTTTTAGGGTTTTGGGGATAGGGGGTAGGATGAGTGCAAATGAGAGAGGGAAAGGGAAATGAAATGAGGGAAATTTAATGAAGGGGATGTGAAAATTATATAGGGGAATAAGACATCAAAAATGACAATCTTGCAAATCTTAGGCGATATTTATAGTGTAACTGTGCAACAAGTAGGGTTTGTTTTTTCACCTTTTAAAACACCATGATGGATGAGTAAATATTTTGAAATGGTAAAATAGAATGCTTCACTTACCTAGGGAATATATTTTTCAAGGTTTGGGAGGTTTGTAAGATTATTTGAGTGAAATTTGGGCTAAGAAGGTAGGTGTGTCGTGCCACTAACTAGGTGCGCCGCGCCAATGAATAGGTGCGTAGTGCCTTTTTGCATAGCGGTTTTGGAGGCCTTCCCGGTATCCAAATTGGGTGTAGGATAGCGCATTGGGAATCCTATTGAGTCTAATTTCCAACACAACATGAATTTTCCAATTTGTAGTTCATTTTCTCTGTCAAAAGTCAAATCTCCAAAGACTGGTCAAAACGTGTAAAATGAGGTTGCCTAAAGGCAGAGTTTTATTGCAGTCAACGTTTGAAGGTTGTCCTCAACCCCAAATTTAGCTCATGATAGCTCATTGGAATTAAATTTGTGTCTAGTTATCATTTGACTCATCAAGAAAGTCATTCGGCCAACCAGGCTAGGAGAAATCTTGATTTTCCCAAGGTCATTTCAGAGGTGCATCAATTCTCTTGAGGCAACTATATATTTAACATTTCTCTAAAACCATGAAACTTGTGTAAAAAGTGAAGGACATTTTTATTCCTTGGCCTATTGTGAACACGAACCTCTCTCAATTTTCCAAAATTCATATTTTCTTGCTCAGAAATATCATGGGAGTAAAACCTATCCTGATTTGTGGAACAGGGGATTTGTCGAAATGAAGTGAAATGAAGGGGATAAGGGACTTCTAAATTATTGAGAAAATTTTTGGAAGTAGGGAGGGATGTTAGGAAGTAGAGGAAAGTGGAATTTCAAATATTGAGTGAGGGGAAGGGGTCCAAAAGGGAAAAACACAGGCCTAGCCTAGAAAATTGTCAAATTGTAGCAAGAAACTAGGGTTTGTGCGAAAGTGAGGAATTTGAGGGATATCAGTGATGGGAAGTGTTTAATAAGGTACATTAAGGATAGGGCAGGTATATGAACATTAGGATACAAGTTTTTCTAATGATTTTACCATCCAAGAGAAATTAACTTCAGAACCCTAGGAGAGGGAAATGAACCTTACCTAGGCACAATTGAAGCATGAACAAGGTGTAAAATGACCCATTGGAACTTGACATGATGATGAAAACCCTCTGAATGATGGTACACTCAGCTGAATGGTGACATGGACCAACATTTGGACAACTTTTAAAGGAGTGAAAACAAATCCTAGACCCAATACCTAGTTACCAAATTTTGCTTGAAGACTCACTTAAGTGACAAAATTTGACCTTGACACCTTAAAATCACTTTGTAAGAGCATGTTTGATCATTGGAGGAAGGTTTCAAAGGCTGACACTAACATTGGCTCCAATGGGGATGGTAGCTCCTTGGAGGTGCCAAGAACCATAGATATTTGGGAGAGCAGACAAGTGCCTTCATCCATTGGGCAATGGAGTCAATAACTTCAAAACATCCAAAAACCAATTACTATGAAGCTTTGACTCAAGACTCATAGTTGAATTGAATAATTCAAAACTAAAACAAGACTCTCAAAAGTTGAAACTAGACACTCAACTGAAACTATCTTTAAATTGACTGAAACAAAAAAATGACTGAAGACTAAAACACAACTGACAAACTGGAAAATATGCTCAAAATGTAGCTTATTCAGTACAACCTACTCTAGTTGTTCCATTCATCACCTCATCAAGTGAAATGAAACAACCAATGCAACCAAATAAGCATTCTGGTTGTTGTTTGCATTCTCCACAAGTGCTTGCTTATGAACAACAAGAGAGAACTACTGAAAGGCAACTCCCATGAAAACTTGGAAACATATCTGTTGAATGATATGGATTCTCTATCTGCCTCCAAAAACACTGCATAAGGATCTTGAAGTTCATGCACACTGAGACTTAGCTCATCCAATGGATTACTTCTCTTCTCCTCATACCATGAATGCAAACTTTGATCTGAGCTTTGTGACAAGGCTCTTGCTGATAACAACAAAGAAACCTGCTACCAGATCAAATTTGTATCAGTACACATCTCAAGATCACAGTTGGCTAATGGAGAAGGACTTTGATTGAAGATCTCATCCAAAATATCAGCTGTTAGATCATGAAAAACTTGAAAAGACCACTGCAACCCATTTTCTATTGGTTCCGATGAGATTACATTATTTCCTATAGGCTATTCATTTGAGGATATACTATGCAATTTTTCCTTCAAAAACTGAAATGATTCAAAACAGAAAGGTACAGAATCATCTTACATCATTTGATCATATGGTCCAGCTTCCATGTCGCCATTTTCAATTTGACAATCAAAGGCATTTTGGGGCTACAACTCTAGATATGAAAAATCTTGAACAAGGTTTTCATTGCCCTCAAGATGGTACATATCAAGACTTAACGATGGTTGATTTCTGATTGCATGAAAGTTGTCTCTAAGAAACTGAAATGAAACAAAACAAAAAGGAAAATATCCTTCACTTACTTCAAAAATGCTTCACTTTCCTCATCACTTCCATGGCTGATATGTAATAGTTGATCACTGTATTCGAGCTGCTGAAAGTGAACTTCTTCCTCCCACAAACCAGTTGCTGGTTTGTCTACAAGATTAGCTTCTGTTTGGAGAACATAATCATCATCATACTGATCAAATTGAGGCAAATCATTAGTATAAAACACATCATCAAGCATACATGTCACATCAACAGATCTCTCTTCTCCAAATGATCTATAAAATAATCATTATCAGATCTATGACAACTGGGATAAGAAATAAAATGTTTTGGATCAGCAACTTGTTCTTCTTCAATCAGCGAGCCATGATCTTGAACATCATACTCATTCCTTGTAGTGATTTTCTGCATCATCTCTTCCACTGCACTTACCAAAATGTCAAGCTTTACCTCTAAAGATGGTGATTCCTCTGGATCTATGTTTTTCATCTCTTCTTCCTTCAACTTTGCCCTTCTGATCAACAAATTAGCCTCTATATCTACTGCACTGTTCTGCATCTCTTCAAGTGTTACAAGGTTCCTTTCTCTCAGCTGAACCTCCATTTCTGGATCAAAGGCACCTGGGTAGTGCAAGAGAGCAGATCTAGGAGGATCTCTTATATTAATAGGCATCGAATAATAAACTTGGTTAAATCTAGCAGAAAACTATTGTACTGTCTCCGCTAGCAATCCTTTCAATTGGTTATACTCTTCTATAATCAAGAAAGGGTTTTGTCTGACCACCCACCTGTCGAGGAAAACTTTGACGAACTGCTGGAAATATGAGATGCTCGTATCAGGCAGGGTTTTGAACCAACTCTTGACTTTGCCTTGCAAAGAAAGAGCAAAAAGCCTTATATTGACATCTTCTTCACCAACTTCAGAAAGGTCGAGAAAAGACTCAAAATTCAATACGTGTCTCTTAGCAGTGATGTTGTTACAATCATCATCAAATCTTGGTAGATATAGGTCATGATTTTTAGGAAAAGCATGGGATATAGGAGGTAAAATCAGAGGCTTTGATCGATCTGGAATTTTAAAAGTTATATGGGTATGTACATAAGGTGTAGAATCAGTCTTGGTATCTTGAGGCTCATCAATTTGAAGATGGTCATCACAAGCTTCTGAAGAAGGGTCCTGATCAAGCTCAAAGGCATGCAAATCTTTGGTATTCACAATATTCAAAGGAAAGGAATCAAATGTGGGCCAAGAATCTTTTCTCAAATACAATATACTTTGCAAAGCCTTCTTGACATTCTCGAGAAAAGAGAAGAAATAATTTATAACAAAGAACAAAATGTCTTGGATGAAATTCCAACTTGAATACCTGATCTTTCCATATTGTCCTTTCATGTTTCTGCTGGTCAGGTTCATCCTCCAGTGCAGTCCTTGGATCTGATCTCAAAAATGATTTGGAATCGTTAAGTGAATGATTTCAACTTTTTCGGTGTCTAATCATTGTCCACCATCAACAATCAGATCTAACTTGATACATATACTGTGGTAATTTGCAAGTCAGATGTTCAGTGCATAAACTAAATTGGAGATTGACTGAAGCATCATTCATCTACTTATGCACTCGCAAAGCAAGTGCAGTTCGAAGGCTACCTGGCTGACTTCAAGCTCTGTCTATAGTTTATAAATCAAAGAACACTAACAAACAAATAAAATTTTCTTTCCCAGTATGGTCGCCACTATGTTAGGGCCTAAATCTACCTCAAGCTGAGAAAGGTAGGTCTAGGGTAACATCAAACCACGCTTAACTTGGTAGCTAGCCCTACCAGGTCAGGAGAGGGCTCTCTCCTTGTCAATTTCAGGAAAATATAGCAAATGAGGCTTGATATGACTGATATAAAGACTAATTTTAGGCTAGGTATATGCTTAGAGGAGTTTGATTGAGTTTTATTTGGTTTGCTGGATCAAAAGTGAAAGGAAGTTTTGGGTCCAAGGAATGAACTCAGTTTTACAGAGGTTTCTGTGGGGTGAGGTAGGAAAATTCTTTAGTACTTTGAAATAAGTGAAATGGAGAGTCTTTAGAATGGCGAGGAGTTGGAGAGGGCATGAAAGTATCAGGGATCCTCTTCAAAAGTTGAAAACATGAAAAACTAAACAAACCCTAGGTAGAGCACTGCAACATCAATGATTTCTACCTTTATCCTTGATTCATTTAGTTCAGCTGAAAAGAGAGAGATAATGGCATATATAAACACATGTAAACTTGAATTACAGAAGAAAAAACAATACCAAATCAACTTGCCACAACAATCCCACAAAATTCTGCAAACCCTGGTCTATTCCTTTGCCAAACTACAAAGATGAATGTACAATGATGCTCAAAACTTTCACAAGAGTCCAACCCTGACAAATGACTGAAAAAGTAGTAATAGGCAACAAAACAATCATGCTAGGCTTTAGGGGTCGAATTCATGAGTTTAGGAGTTGTTCCAACAAGATCTAAACTAAGAACTAAAAAGTAGGTAGTGGGACAACTTGCCTCTAAAATCTAGGAAACTGATTCATTCAGTTCAAAACTACCTTTTCATCATGTATCTACCTCCATGAGTGAATTTTCAACATTTTTACATCAAAGTCCATAAATTTACATCAAAATTACATCATGAGTTTGACAGTGAGAGAGGAAAAATTCAAATTGAGAAAAAATTGGGCGAAAACAGAGTTTTTTGGCAAAAATGACAATTTTTCATCCTATGCACCGCGCCACTGTCCCTGTGCATAGAGCCTTTTTGCAGCTGATTTTTGAGGCCTTCCCTTGCACCAAATTTACTCCAAGTGGGCTCGTTATAAATTTATTCTTGTCTACTTTCCAGAACAGGTGGAATTTCTGAATTTGGTATCAATTTTCCCCTCCAAAAGTGAGTTCTCCCAACAGTGCTTCCTGTGTGGCCAAAAAGGGGCAGAAAGGGATTTTTTGAGGTGTTTTGACCCTTTTGGAAGCTCAAAACTTGACAAAACTTTCTAGCCATTTTTGGGCATTCATAATTTTGCATGAGGAATCCAAAAATGTAGAGTTTTCCTCTAGAGGAGGTCCCTAGCAAGAGCGAGCGCTGGGTGGGCTATGCACCAGGCAGAAAAATCTGTGTTTTGCTTCAAAAATTCAAAATTGACAAAAAGTGTTCCAAATTTCTTGAAATTTGGGCTGAGTGACCTGCATCAAGTACTATGTTGGGCTAAGGAAGCCTCAGCCAAGATTTTGAGTCTATCTTTGTCTTTCTTCCTCCTCAAAGTTTTCCTCAATTTGGCCTTCAAGGTTCTTATTCTCGCTTTGCAAATCTTGTTTCTTGCCAAATAGTGGTAACCCATGTGTCACAACATGTCCTTCTCCTTGTTAGCCTTGTCTAATAGCCTCTCCAAGTGCATTTTCATCTTCTCCAACCAAGACTCCTTGTCATTCTCTATCTCTTGTTCAATGGAAGTCAAAGTGACATGGTCCTCTTTGTCATTTTACTTCTTCAGTTTCAACATTTCTAGCTCCATTAGGCTTTGCTTATCCTCCAACTATTTGTTCTCTTTCTTATTTGTCATCTATATCATGCATCTTCTCTTTTCCTTTGCTTTGCTGCTTATGTTTCTCCATAGCACTATCAGTAAGTGTCTCTTCCTCATAGTCATATTCACTGTCTCTTTCCATAATGCTTGTCTTAGGAAAATGATAAGATGAAGGTATGGTGAAAAAAATGATGATGAAAGAGGGATGAAAGAGGACAATGGTGATGAGTATGGAGATATTTTACTCTTGGGAAATGAAATTAGTGAAACAAGGGAATAGTTTTGGGAGATTAGGGTTTAGTGAGGGATTTAGGGTTTTATGAGGGAATTAGTTACTTTAAGGGAGTGGGATATGGGAAAATAGGATAAATGGAGTGTATTAGGGTAATAAAAGAGTGAAAAGGGGTTCTGATGACGGCGGCAGGGTTTTTAGGGAATGATAGGGTCTAGGAAAAGGGAATTCGTGTTTGGGAATAGTGGGAATTTGATAGGGTTTTAGGGTTTTGGGGATAGGGGGTAGGATGAGTGAAAATGAGAGAGGGAAAGGGAAATGAAATGAGGGAAATTTAGTGAAGGGGATGTGAAAATTATATATGGGAATAAGACAACAAAAATGACAAATTTTCAAGCCCTAGTTGACTTTTATAGTGTAATTATGCAGCAAGTAGGGTTTGTTTTTTCACCTTTTAAAACACCATGAAGGATGAGTAAATATTTTGAAATGGAAAAGTAGAATGCTTCACTTACTTGTGGAATAATTTTTTCAAGGTTTGGGAGCTTTTCAAGATGATTTTAATGAAATTTGGGCTAAGCAGGCAGGTGCGCCAAGGAACAGGTGCGTAACGCCTTTTTGCAGACCAGTTTTGGAGGCCTTTTGGGTGTTAAAATTGGGTGGTGATAGCTTTTTAGAAATATTATTGAGTCTACTTTCCAACACACTTGAAAGTTTCAATTTGGAGTTCATTTGTCCTGTAAAAGGTCAAATCTTCCAAGAGTGGTCAAAATGAGCAAAATGAGGCTACCAAAAGGCAAAGTGCTATTGCAGTCAACGTTTTAAGGTCTTCCTCAAACCCAAATTGAGCTCATGATAGCTCATTAGAAATATATTTGTGTCTAGTTATCATGTGACTCATCAACAAAGTCATTTGGCCAACCAAGCTAGGAGAAATCCTGATCTTTCCAAGGTCACTACAGAGGTGCATCAATTCTCCTGAGGGAACTGTATTTTTGACATTTCTCTAAAACCATGACACCTATGTAAAATGTGAAGGAGGTTTTCTTCCTTGGCCTATTGTGGGAAAAAACTCTCTCAGTTTTCCCAAATGCATCTTTTCTTGCTCAGAAACATCATTGGAGTAAAACCTATCCCGATGTGTGGAACAGGGGATTTGTCGAAATGAAGTGAAATGAAGGGGATAAGGGGCTTCTAAATTCTTGAGAAAATTTTGGGAAGTATGGTGGGATGTTAGGAAGTAGGGGAAAGTGGAATTTCAAAGATTGAGTGAGGGGAAGGGGTTAAAAAGGGAAAAACATAGGCATAGCCGAGAAAATTGTCAGATTGTAGCAAGAAACTAGGGTTTGTGCGAAAATGAGGAATTTGAGGGATATCAATGATGGGAAGTGTTTAATAAGGTACATTAAGGATAGGGGAAGGTGTATGAACATTAGGATGCAAATTTTGCTGATGATTTGACCATCCAAGAGAAATTACCTTCAAAACCCTAGGAGAGGGAAATGAACCTTACCTAGGAACAATTGAAGCTTGAACAAGGTGTAAAATGACCCATTTGTTATCAGGAAAACTAGTGTCCATTCAGAGCTACTAGTCCTACGAAGACGGTAGATGTCTTAGAAACAAACAAACTAAAGTCACTTGTGTTTTCCTTTACAAGATATAGATGAGAGAGAAGTAGAGAGTACCAACCTCAGTCTTTCGCTTGGCTCCTTGCTTGTTTCCTCTCCCCTTTGATAACTCTTTTCCACTCCTTCTTCACTTGTCCCGCTTCAAAGAACACATGTAGAGTCAAAGAAACATAATACCATCAAAGCATAGAGATATATAATCATAAACAATATAGGATCAGATATATATTAACCATACAAATGCATATACAAATAGAAGATTCAAAGATATACAAGAATATGGAGGAAAACTCAAATAGCTTTATTGATAGAAGTAGTAGAAGAGAGGATTAAAACCCATTGGTCTGACCCAGCACCATTATCCCAGCATGAAAGCCTTCTTCACCTCATGAAAAGCTTAGATCACTCAACACTATGATGTTTCACAGAGAAACCAACAACACTTCCTTACAAAATACAAAATTCTAGCCTCTAGATCTCTAGGATGAGGGATCCATATATAGATGTTTTCAAATGGGTGAGTCAGCTTCTGGGATTTTGATTAGTGTCATCTCTTTGATAGTTCTTGGTTCCACTTGGAGATTTCATGATCTCTTACTCATTCCTTGGCGAATTCAGAGAGGCAAGTGTCAAATGGGCAGTTTCTAGAAGATTCTCTGGGTTTCCACCTAGCCAACTGCCTCTGCCATTTGTATTCTCTCACTCATTGCACCCTATAGAAGGGATTTCTAGTATGCATCGAACTTTTTGCATGTGGTAGGTGAGATGCATCATACCCTTAGCACTGAGCAGTCTGTATGGTCCTGTTTTGATCAGTTCTGAGTAGTTTTTTAGGGAGAACTTCTGGGAGATGATGTAATCAGTTGACCTTGCTCCTTTAGGGTATGAAACAACACTTTTATGGACTTATAAGCCCTTGGTTTATGGACATATAAGATTGGGCTTGCAGTGCCCAAATATGTCTATAACAGTTGCCCCCTAAAGCATGAGGTCGTAAATCTTTTGATGTCGGGTGAAATGCTTTATCATGAGGATCCGAGGTTTTTCGAACTGGAAGGTGACCTGTAATAAGATACAACACAATACATTATCTTCATAATATTTTCATGATCTAGCTAAGGTGTGCATTCCCATGCTCAACTTTATAAATTCATTTTAATGTACATATGACAGACAACCATCTGTGTGACAGACTGATGATTATGGTAGAGACATCATCCTTTGGCTTGGATGATTATCTGTGCAACTATAAAGTACATTTGATGTCTTTATTTTCCTTAATATATCGCAGCCTGGATGGATGAAACTACTGGCATTATGATGCATATTTTGTACTTGATGGCAACCCACTCATAGAAGAACAACTCACTTATATATAACTCAATGAATCTACAGAAGAGATATCAGATGTGACAGAATACATGGGATGCAGAATAGCTCAAAGGAATCAGTTCAGATGTAATGAACAATGACAACTCACACAGATGACAGATCATAGTGTAGTAGGTCAGTGCAGGTTCCTACAAAGAATGAAGAAAATAAGGTATATGCAGGTTCCTCTCAGCAAAATCACGTATACACGTGGGATCACCAATCAAAAGGAGAATATACGTATGCACTCACTTTCATGCAAAGAAAAACGTCTACATGTGGGAAAATTTATGTTTGGTCCATGGTATTTAGTCTTATTATCACCTAAATATGCCTTAGGCTGAAGGAAGGCAAAATTCAGGGTAACCACAAACCACGCTTAGTCTGGTAGCTAGCCCTACTAGAACAGGAGAGGGCTCTCTCCGAGTCACACTCAGTGAATAAATAAACAAAAAGGCCTGAGATGACTTACAGTGAACTATTTATCTTAGGCTAGTAAGTGAATATGGATGAAAGAAGTGATTTTTATGAATGACTGTGTTTCTGGGATGGTATGGGATCAATGGACCTCGAATGAATAGAGAACTTAATACAAAGGCACGGATTACGACATGAGGCAAGGTAGCGGAAAGCCTAGAAATTTAGTTTAAGATAGTGCAGAATGGAGAGATTGATTTAAGAGGGTGAAAAGGGCATGGACAACATGAATCCTTTTCAACAGAAGAATGAACACTGAACATGAATTTTTCCCACAGGTAGAGTAATAAAATTGAATTCTACCTTAGCTAACTTAGAAAATTTCACTGGAAATGAATATGAAATGAACTATGAAACATAACAAGATACATATGAAACATAAGAGACACATTTGCTACACTCACAACCACATGAATCTCATGAAACAGAGCCAATGCCTTTCATTAATCCTCTATAAAAAAATATACAATGCAGAAACAGAGTTTCTTTCCCACAGTCTCCCAGAAGTTACAAGCCAACCAACCCTTTGCAAATAGTTTGCATACAATATATAGAATGTGCCATGAAGAGATAGAATGCCCAAGGGTTGGGGAGTTACTCGAATCATTACAAAATGAAGGTGGAGAGCCAAACATCAGCTATAGGTGCAGTGCCACAAACATGACAAATGGCTTGGGTGACCCTTTGCCTTCCTTTGCCACTTGGATAGATGCCCAAATGGAGTGAAAATTATTTAAAAGCCACCTTTAGTGCCAAAAAAAAGAAGTGTGGATGAGGGGGCCCACTTATGAAAAGTCGCGGAGTGAAATTTCGCGAAACATAGGCATTTTGGGCCTTTTTTCCTATATGCACCGCACCCTTTTCTGTATGCATCATGCCACTTTGAGGCCAGTTTTGAGGCACTTTCTGGAGTCCACAATGTGCCCAAGTGTTCTCGTTGGAAAGACTATCCTATCTAATTTCCAACCCAAGTGGAATTTTTGAAGTTCGAGCTCATTTGCCCCTCCAAATCTTCATTCTCCCAAGACTACTTCCTGTGTGTCAAAATAGGGGTAGTGAGGCCATTGTTTGGGTGTTTTTGACCTCCTAGAGACTCAAATCATGCCCAAGTTTCTTGCATGAGTGCTAGTAGTCATGATTTTACCTAATGAATCCAAAAATGCAAACCATTACTCATTTGGAGCTCCCAATCCTACGCGTCGCGCCGGTGGCGCGACGCGTATAGAGAAAAAACCAGTGTTTGTGCCAAAAAATTCCCATGTGACCAAAATTGTCCCAAATTTCTTGAAATTTGGGCTGGAGGTTCTCTAAGAGGCACTATGTTGGGCCACAGAAGTCTCCACCAAGATTCAAAGCTGATCTTGCTCTTTTGCCTCTTTTGTTGCTCTACTTAGTTTGGCCTTCAAGCTCCTTATTCGGGCCTTTGCGCTCATGTTCCGTGCCCTGTAATGACAAGACATCCTCCTCAATATGGTTTTGTCCTTGTTGGACTTCTCCAACAGTCTCTCCAGGTGTAGATTGACCTGCTCCAACCAAGACTCACAGTCGTTGTTGATCTCTTGCTCCAAGGTGTTGAGCTCGATCCTCCTCTGCTGGGCAGCTTGTCGATTCTCACGGATGCTTTGCAGCTCCATGATTTCCTACTGGTCCTCAAGTTGCTTGTTCCTCTGCTCTAGATACTTGATGATCCATCTGGCCCTCTCCATATTGAGTATCAAGTCTTGGATTTCAGAGTCCTGCTCCTCAATGGCCATCCTAAGTTTGACATTTTTTGCCTCTGCCTCATCATCCTGAATGAGGATGACATCGGGCTCCTGCACAACGGATGGCCCCTCATCATGCATGGGCTTCTTGCTCTTGTCCAGTACCTGTGTCCCTGATGCCAGAAGTGAGGCCCCTTCCACCTTGGGTGGAGATAACACTCGCTTTGTTGCTGCAAACAAGTGCCTATTGCCTCTCTGATATGTAACAAAAACTGGCATGGTAGTGGTCTCATGGTGCTCATGCTGATGAGAAGGACCACCTAACTCCTGCTTTGGCTCTGATAGTACCTATGATGTGCTGAAGAAATCAGGGGAGATGAAGTCCTCCCAAGCAATGCCCTGCAATCCCAACTGATGATCTACCAAAATCTAGATAAGAGAAAAGTGAAACACACTGTTAAGCTGTTGCTGGGGGGTCTTATGCAACATGAAGGTGTTCATCCTCTCTATGTTCCTGCATATGAAAAATGGGAGGTTCATCATCCTCACCCTGGTGAAGTGCATGAGCAACCGGATGTGATAGGCATATAGTCGAGCGAACCTCCCCTCACAACTGAAGTATTTCATGATCAATCTCATGAGTGGAGCATACTCATCTTTCAAGTATCTGAAGGGAAAGACTCTTGTGAGCTCACTCAAGAATCTGGCATTGATGTAAGGCTCATAGTGTTGCCTATCCACCTTCTTCTTCTTATGCCATTGTTCTCCAACATTTGGTATAACTGTTGCCACTGATATAGCTTCGAGTGTCAATATGAAAATGATCCCGACCAAGATAGACTGACCTCCATGTAGATGAAGCACAAATAAACAAGCCAACTCATGATGAACTCTAACATTTGCCACCCTTTGACAAAATTCAAAACATGATAGGTGCTGGAAGCATGACATGGCAAGAGGACATGCTTGTAACTCAGTGAGGGTAGTGGGTTCATCCCTGACATGTTTGCCACTCTTGTGGTGTCTCCTAGGAGCCTACTCTTCTGAGGATGAGTCACTCTGTGTCTCTTTCTCATACTCAGACGAATGCTATGATGTCATGACTGCAATGTGGACTGTGATTAGGTTGCCCTTTGATGATGGTGTGAGGCTGGGTGCCTTTGTGATATCTCTCAATTTGATAGGCTTCACCAAAATTTGGAAGTGATTGGGCTCTTGTTTTGGCCCTTGTCTATATGCGCCGCGTGAAAATCCCAGTGCGCCGTGCTCTGGGTATGCGCCATGCCCTTAGAAAAATTGAACTGTGGGCAGGCTGCGTGTGTGCTGCGCCCTCTGTGTGCGCCACGCTCCTGGGTATATGCGCCACGCCCCCTAAAACCGCCTCCAACTCACTCAAACACTCACAAATGCACACTCACACCTTTACAATGCTCCTCCAAGGTTTGTAATAGCACAATGCCTTTGGTTTTGATAAAAATTTGTATATATAGCCTTGGAAGAGATGGGTTTAATTTTTGCCTCTTCAAAAACCCATTTTTCTAATGTTATGTTTTGTACTTTTTTCACTGACTTTAAAACACACTGGTTTTCACTTTCCCTTTGAAAGTTTAGCTCAAATGATGAAATTTTCAGCACTCTTTGCAGGGATTGCACGACAGGACATTAGGCCACGGAAACCATGAATGCATCTGAAAAAATCAACTGGTGATTTTTTTGAAAATTTTGTCATAAATGACACTGTTTGACTTTTCTTCAAAACAGAGTTTTGAAGAAGAGTCGAAGTCTATCCGTATGACGATGAAACTCTCTGAACCATAACTGTGTAAGGGCCTCACTTTGGCCTGCATGACTTTACTGGACATGTTCAAAGACCAAATTGATGAATTCCTAGACCTAGACCTCAAAATGACCTTTGTCCTTTAAAGGACCAGACCTTGACTGTCATGGACTTTGATGATTATTGACAAAAGACCTGAGCTAGCAGGAGCTAGACATGAGGGGGAATGACTATCATGACCTTCTCCATTAGATTATGGCATGCCCCTAGCGGAATGCAACTGGGAGAATGGAGCGGGACACCTAAACATGAAATGCATATAGAGTTTTGATCTCCGACGGAAGACTGACCATACTAACTCTAAAACTCTCTATGCAATTTGGTATACAAAGTGATCTCTAAGCTCACTGCTAACTAGGTTAAGAAAGTTTTATCCAAGCATATTACCTTAAAGAAATTTGGATTTTTGGAGCATAGACAGATGCATGAAATTGTCACTATTGCACAAGAGTGTGCCCACTTGATCAAATCCAGGTAGATGGGAGACTATCTTATGAAGATAGATCTAGTTAAATTTTGTGATTGTGTAGACTGTGCTACGATTGACTCTATATAAAATTGGTTTTGGGATTCTAACAATAGGATGGATCATAGCATGTGTTTCTTTGACTCACTTAGCGGTTACCATAAATGGTTATGCAACGAACCTTTTCAGGGCATCTAAGGAACTGAGGCAAGGTTGTGCTTTATCCCCACTATTATTCTTGATTTTGATCGGCATTTCTATTATAAGGATTTGGGATGCTAGATCTAGGGTGTTTGTCTTTGCATGCAAGTTGTCTAGACATGTGACTCTATCACATATGATTTTTGTAGATGATGTCCTTTTGATGGGACAAGGGTCATATTTGGAATGACAAACATTTTTCTATATTTTGGGTGATTTTTGGGAGGCATTTAGTCTAGTCATGAATTCTGGGAAATCC
>APFE031015018.1:66100-82816 GCA_000404065.3 Pinus taeda
AGACACACATACCCCTTAATATGTGTGAAAATTTGCAAGGATAAGCATTTCATTTAATAGAAAATCCACATATTATGTGATACTAAATTTTTTTACAAAAAATATCATTAGGACAACAACATAATTCTCCACAATTTTTCTCTTTACTTCGAATCAAAATTCACAGTGCTTATATGAATTTTGAGTGCTTCAATTTGATAAAAGAGGAAAAAATTGAAATTTCATTGCCACATTTGGCCCAAAAGTGTAACCCATCTTCATGCATTCATAGAGTAAATATTGTATGTTTCATTAATTCTCCCTTGACATTATTTGTAGAATGATGTTTTTCAGAATAAATAGGTTTGTATAGTGGCATTCAATATCAATTGGTCTATAATCTTGATATACATAAACACCTTTCTTCCATATTCTTTCATTCTCTGTTAAATATTCTCCTTTAATAACTATCAACCCAATCATAAACATAACTCTTTTGGATTCCATTACTAAGACATTGAGGGTATTCTTTCCCTCTAATCAATGTGCTAACCAATAGTCAATGCCCAATTCATTACCTTATGGGGAAACCATTGTGCTTATATTCCATTCAAAAAATGGAGAGCCAACACATAAGTCTACTTGATCAACAAGTCATGCTATATTCATTCTAGGTAAATGAAAGTTAATAGAATATTGATCGAACCTAGTTGTATGAGATTTGAGACATGATCATAATCTTGTGAAATAATTAAGTATTCCTCTTCAAACTAGGCTAATTCACTAGTTATATGTTTCCCATTTGGGAAATATATACAATCCCTTCTATCAACCCAATATGTAGATTCATAACCAATCCATTATCTAATACTATATGAGCCAAATAAGTAAAAATGAACAAAAATGAATCCATATCTTAACTATAGAATTCTTTGATGTTGATACTAAATTAATTAGTATCCTCAATTATTTTTCATTCATATGTATGTCATTAATCTACATTGACCACATCTAAAAAATATCTCTATGAATGTGAATTCCTTGTTGATTGGCCTTCTCACGTTCATGTTCCTTTTTCCATTACTAAACAACACCATACATAACGTATTTTGCATCCTGAATGAAGAAATTAGCTTTGAAATTCATTTCTTGTGTGCATAACATAGTTTTGATTCATGTACCTATATGTCATACTCACATTTACCTTGAATAGCCTTGAAATAGTTCTAAATATGTCACACCTTGCAGATCTTATGAAACTTACACAATCGTTGAAATACTATCAAGAATTTTCAAAGTGGCCTAGAATTTTCATAATCTAATTAATGGCCCCTATCATCACTTATATAGAAGTGATATTCCTTTAACATAATTTTATTGTCTATCTTACTATATGACCCATGTCTGTATGTGATATCAACCATTATACTAACTTTCATCCAATCATGATAGTGGATTTGAATCCCAGTTTATGTTTGAAGGATGTAATTCTCAGCTAAATCAACATATGATAAGGACATACTAATGGGAAATGTAACTTTTCATATTTTAAATTGCTCATCTTATTATCAAGCAGTTGAACATGCTAAACATATTGTTGAGTCTTTTCAAAGAAATCCTTAGTGAAGTCACAAATTCATATCACCTGGTGGAAAAATAATAAAAACCTATATAAGTTCATTGTTATTATTCATATCATCATATTTGAAAGTGCAATATCTTAAAGTAATGATACCATTGCAATATCTAAAAAGGAATGATATCATTTAACTACTTATTACTAATATGGAAAATTACCATCAATGTCATTTTATTTTATGTCCTTCTTTTATATCATATGTGACATATTCGACTCAACCTCCTTTCTCCCTCCGTAGACAAACCCAACCTCCCTCTTCCCTACTCGTTCTCTCTTCCCGACAACTCAACATGATTAGAACTCACACTACTTGCCCTCAGAGTGTAGAAATTATGGTATAGCAATTAAATGATGGCTAGTTAATTTAATTAATGCATTTCACATGTCTCACAAAACCTTTTATGGGTTTTGGAGATCTCAAGTTCCTTAGACTCTTTGAAACAAACTAAGACTAGAACACTTGTTCTATGCTACAAAATCTAACATCACATAACCATGCCAGCAACCCATATCACTAGTTTGAAAACGGAGGAGGTGATTGAATAATATGAACTAACAAGCTATCCTTTTCCATCTCTATACCAACTAAACATTCCAAATAGCTCCATAATAACTACAATATTGAAATTAACTTTCCGTAGAGCCAAAGAGATTACAAAATTAACTCAGTAATAATCTCCTTGGCCAAATCCCAATGGTTGCACATATCCTACCTTTGGCACTAGTCTTGTTATGAGGGAAAAAGGTCAAGTGAAAAAAATGATGGGACCAATGGAAGGTTCCATTGCTTGATGGTTGAGGGAACCTCATAGCCAAATAAGTTTGAAACATAAACAATATTTTCCCACTACTTGCTCCAATTTCCCTACAGAATCTTTAGTTTAACATCAGATTCATTGCATATCCCTCTCCAAGAACCCATAATTTATACCATGAATGCACTAGATTTTAGTGGTGAGTCGATACCTTCTCTAAGGATTAATTTGAATCATTTTAGATCCCCTTGAATGAGCCTAGGGCATGTAGATTAATTTATAAATTGCAATGCAAAACTTAGCTTAGGTATTTTTTCAGCCTTCCCCCATAAACATGCCTTCAATATGAGTATACCTATTGGCCTTAATGCACTTATTTGCATGTGAAATAATGAGAGGGGAGAACATGATGAAAAATGTAGCCTTAACCCACTTCCCACACATTTTTTTATTCAAATAATACCAATATTAAGGTATAATCGAAGTTTTTGGGCATCCATTGTTGATAAGCACCCAACCCGCTTCTAGTTTGACACCATCATTAGCAAGATGATCAACATCAAATTTGAGTGATATTAGGACATGGTAAAAACTATTATTGGAGAAGGATTCTTGAGATCTTGAAATTTCTATTATACTTCTAAGTTTTCATTCTTTAGGTAGAGTGCCCCTAAACAAGTGCTAGATGACAATCATACAATCTCCCACCATCATAAAATTTTCTATTTGAGATTTCTTGGCCAATGTTAAACATAGCAAAAATGAATAGCATTCAACTGGGTTGCTTGCTAATTGGCAGTACCCAAAGAATTGTCTATTACATTGTTTTATTTGATGTTAGAGATAACCAATCCATATCCTATAACCCCTAGGTTAAGTATTATTTTATAAAAAAAAAGAAATGAGCAATTATTTTCATTCATTTATAAAAGTTTTAGATACTTAAATTAATATTAGTTTTAGATACCTCAATTAATATGTGATCTAGATGTTTCCTAGTTTGGACTTGTTTCCTTTGCAACATAAATTACTTACTAAGAATAGGTAATAAATGAATTTAACTTTACAACACTTTTACACATGTCTCATGAATGGAGACCCCAATTCCATTTAACAATTATTAAGTTTTAATTTATAAAATATTTCCAATCAACGAGATAAATTAAATTAATGAAATTTAAAGTGTGAAGTTTGAACTTTGAAATTAATAATTAAATATTTACAAATATCAAATTTACAACAAATTTCTTATTCAAGATTTCAATTCTCCTTCAACTACTATATCATAGCCATCTAATCTCACAACTCTCTTATACATCTTCAAAATGTGTATGACCACATGTACCCTTGGACCTGGCATGATCCTTCACACATAAGTAAAGAATCCAACCATAGTCTCACTATAGTAGTCAAAGTTGCCAGAGTAAAGAAATGTATGGTTGAGAATGAGCCCTCTTGTATGAAGTGGGTGATAAAGAATATTGTTCCATTTTTCGTGAAGAAAATCCCATGATGTACATGAGATTTCCCTCCTTACCCAGTCTCTCACAAAGTGTTAGGATAGATTTGTTGTGACTTTATCCATGGCCTCATATAGGTAGGTTATGATGGGCTTGTCACTATTAACCAAGAAATATTTATTAAAGTTTCACTAAAAGAAAAAACCTCCCTTCCTAAATCCCATAAGGATTCTCTAGAAACAAGTGAAGGTACAACCTATCCCCTAGGTTTGTTTTTAATGTTATTAACATACCATTCTATAAAAACAAACATTTTCCTCCACTCTAATTGAAAATTGAGAATGGATTGACATTGGTAGGGTGATGGTACAACATAACAAATTTCTATTATTTGTGATGTCATCGTGAGGGAATGACCATATATGGTTTGGTGATGCTCATATTCTCCTCATTTCCTCCTCAACATATCCAATATTAAATCAATGCAACGTATAAAGAAACAAATAATATGGGTTATCTCTTCATTATCAATTTGAGAAGTGCCACATAATCAATACCTTAGTAGTTATGTCTTGAAGAACATGCTCCACACCTATCTTTTTGTTGAATTTATCGAACAAATTACACAAGAAGGAGCATCCTCAAAATTTCTTTATTAACAAATCAAAACTTAAAAAGTGAAGGTCAATAGCCAAGGTAAATGTAAGTTAGTAAACAATCACTACCCCTATAATACATTTCCCTTGGACAACTAAGTTTCAGATTTTAGATGTCACAGAATATAAAATTTCCAATGTCAAAGACAAGTCAAGCTCCACATCTTCTGTATTAAAAATGGTCTTGTTTCAATCAATAGTTGGTTGTATATTGGTGAAATTATTATGACAACAAATCAATCCAAATTACTCTCTTGGCTCTGCATGGCCTTCAAACAACTTAGCTTCTGCATTAAAGCACACAATAAAGTAGTTTCCTAGAGGTTGAATTATGAGGTCTATTAGAGTACCAATCTTTCATAGTTCTTAGCGATCTAAGCTAATTATGACCTAAGTTCTTGCAACAAGGTTATAAACCAACAAGAATAATTTCATCTGGCATTATTTTACATATAACTTTGTCCATGACGTCCAAAATCCATTAGATTACCCTCTAACACAAATCAAATATTACGTTTTTGTTGGAAAACAAATCGATCTCAATCAATATCTTGTCTCTCAATAGCCTTCGAAATTCTTAGTGTCTACATCAAAGTAAACAATGAGATAAATATTCTAGGCCATTGAAACATATCCATACCAATCTTCTCGATAGGCTACAGAAAGGATTCAATCTTTGAAGGCATTGATTAACTAGGAGTTATGCAATCTCCTACGAACCCAATAGTTAAACCACTCTAAGGGGTCATTCTATCAGACTCAGAATATGCCATATAATGTATATCTGACATCTAATGAAAAGAGATCACATTCCATGTAGAAGCAAGTAAGTCTTTAAAGTCCCTAACAATACCCAAGTAGCAGAATTTAGTACGCAAATGGGAAAAATATATTCTAAACAATTATGGTTCCTAAATATGTGTTGTACATAAAGAATTTTCTATGCATATGGATATTGGATGAAGGGGAATGATGTGTGGTGTAAACCAAGTGTTTTCTTGATGTGGTTGAACAACACTTCACATTGTTTCCTTGGTGTTAATATTAGTGAATATTCCATCTCTGGTGGAATCAAGGAATAACCTTATTTGGGTTGATTTCTAATCAAAGAATAATGACATTTGATTAGTACAGTCACAATTTTTCTAATTTGTAGATAGGTAAATACTCATTCTCAAGTTTCTAACAAGTATTTAAGTACCTTAAGCATTGATTTCACGATATTTCCCCTTTTGATCATGAGCCACAATGGAACTTGTTCTTTTACCTCTATCGTGCCCCACAAACATTGTATGTAGGTATTCAACCATAATTTTTTATGTTGTCATATAGTTCTCCAAAATGTTATGCTTATTAAAACTCAAGCCACAACATTTGTCATCAAACTTATATAATCTAATTCTTATTAGTCATGTATTAGTCTTGGGCTCATGGATTTTTGTATGCACCTCATTGTTGTAGAATGTTCATTCCACAATATTGAGTTTGGCTATGTTTTATTTCGTGAATGGGAGTTATGCTAAGGAATGCAATTAGGGAAGGAATTTTGAAACTATGGATATGCAATAGTTTTTGTAGCATTTGTGGAGATGTGTTGTACATAAAGCATTTTTTGTGCATAAGGATATTGGTTTAAGGGGAATGACGTTCAGTGTAAACAAAGTATTTTTTTGATGTGGTTGAAGAGCACTTCCCAATCTTTCCTTGGTGTTAATATTATTGAATATTGCATCTCTGGTTAAATTAAGGAAGAACCTTATTTGGGTTTATTTAGCATAAAACAATAATGGCATTTGATTAGTACAGTAACATGTTTTCTAACATATAGAAATTGAAATCATCATTCTCAATTTTCTAACTAGTATTTAAGTGCTTTAAGCAATCAGTTTATGACCTTTTCCCTCTTGATCATGGGTCATAATGGAACTTATTCTTTTACCTTTGACATGCCCCAGACTATTTGCATCCTCTCTCCTTCAAACATTAAATACATGATCTTCATGGTGATGGGAAAACTTCAACATACATGTTTCTCTACTTAAACCTCTCCCCTCATACAATCTTAATGGAAAAGAACATCATACAACCCTAGGGAAATCCCCTTGAGACTAGAAAAGTACTAGTTGAAAAAGAGAGACATCCAAAGAGGATTTACTCGTCTCAATTTGGTCCATAATTCTATTGGTGCGGATTAACAAGCATAGACACAAGGGAAAGAAAAAATATCTAACTTGTAAATTGATATAATATCAAAATAAATATACCAATGAATAAGCCAATGACGATACCGAAGGAGGGAGAAGGAGGAGATGTTATACTTTAACCACATTCAATATGGAGTTGAATGGCTACAATGACTCATATTTAGCAGGTTACATTGATGACAGGTGAGCTTCCTCTCGCTCCTCTAATGAGCCATCTAATGCCCAGGAACCATGTAATGTCTTCAAACATGGACTAGTCCTAAAACGTAAATCACCCACAATGGGCCATTACTGTTTTTTAGTTTTTGGCCAATCTAATGTCCATTTCAATTAGAAATTCACATTTGAAAATGAGGGATCTAAAATCAAGATTTCCTTTTTATCAGAATAGTCAAGAGCCGATTGACTAACTTTCTAAATCTTGGTTACAACCAAATAAAAGGAACTCACCATTCAAAAACTATAGAATGGCGTGTACAATTAACACTAAGAAATGAATTTACATCTCAAGTTCAAAACATGGTGGTTGTTTTTGCTACTATAAAACCCTATATAGATGAAGAAATCACTGACATACCTAACTATACCTAATCCAACTGAAAATCAAGGGAAAATGAATGGTCTATTTTTATCAACAGACCTAGAGTAAGGTTACCAAGTATCATGGTCATGGTCGTGGTCGTGGTCATGGGATTCTTCATCGTCATTACTAAAGACATAAGAGGTGGATGATGAGGAGGAGAGGTATGGTAGATATTTGAATTTTGAAGGAATGGTGTTAAGGTTAGAGATAACAGAGTCTAAGTCACAGTCATCATCCAAGTGTAGGGAGTCCTAAATACGACACTTGAGAGAACCGAACATCATGTTGGGTTCATGCATCAACAAATGAAGAAAATTGGTTGAGGTTCCACCACTATCATCATCAATTAGGAAAGTTTCCACGTTGCCATCACTGTCACAGATGAAGTCCGACAGAATGGCACACGAAGTAGTTCATTCATTGGGCCTATGGATAGGCATGAATGGAAACAACTTCGCAATTTCCCAAAATTTAGGAATTAACTTGAATAATGACATATTTATGTGACACATGGTGAGCCCTTTTGCGATAGGAAAAGATATGACATCCACATCTCGTTTACAGTGGCTAATGGTTCAAGCCTCAAGTTCCCTTCTTTGAACAAATCTAGGAACCTTGCTTTCATATGCTATGTGTAGATTTGGTTGTTGTGGAAATCCCCCATGGCAGTATTATCCATGATTTTTTTATACTCACCCATTAATTTCTTAGGAAATTTGTCCACCAAAGGCTTCAGATCCATTCTAGCCACAACTGCAGATACAAAGTCCTTTTTTTCATGCACAGACACAACATAAAACACTAGAAGAGAATAGTGTGAAACCATAGCTCTCCCACATCCACTGCATGTGATGAGATGGTTTACCCCTTCTTGGTTATAGGCCATAGGAACTTCCTTGACCATAGTCGTTGCATATGCTTCCAGACTATAAGCAACAAACATATCAGATCAAGAACAGTTGGTACCTTCATAATCAATACCAAGCACTCCTCTAATGTCACTAATCTTCATATTGGTGACCAGCTTAACAAAATCACAGTATATATACATCACTTCGCTCACACCATCATTAAGAACTAAATGAATGGGATCTAAGACATACTATGTAAAAGAAGAAGCTCGAGACAATCCAACATCCCCAATCTCTAAAGTTTCCAAATGATGCCAACAATTTCCAAACTCGTGAGCCCAAATTTTCCTTCTCACTAGATGTGGCGCTGAAATGGCCACCATGTTTGGTCCTTAAGTTGGCTCAAACCCCAATAACATCCCTCACAGTTAACTTGCATTTCACACTGAGAACCAAATGCAGTTATTCTTCTTGCTCCAACACAATAATGTAATTAAAATTCAAGGATATGGTAGTAGGCACCAACAAAATATATTCTTCATATTTGTGTCCATTACAGACAAGCAAATATTTAGGGCTTGATTTACACATGGAACCCATGGCTAGCAACAACTCTAGTTTTGACCTAGCTTCAAGCCCAAATTCATAGGGCTTGCCAAACTCCACAATGTTCTCCACAACATGTTGATAGTGATTGCATATGTATTGTAGAATCAAAGCTCGATTGCAGAGATTCCAATCTATGCTTCAGCACATCAAGAAACCTAATAATAAGAAGTGCTGACATTCCTAGCCCTCCCAAATATTTGGAACCAACCACCTTCTTAATGATATTCATCACATTGAGGTCGATTACCTTGTTCATCACATTGAGATGATAACCATGAGGTCGAACAACCTCATTCCTGTTATAATTCACCACAAAATATGGAGCTACCCACCCCTTGAATCTATACAACACAAAATAATGGGCAACGGACCAGGAGATGGGTGCAGCAACAATGCCTACATCATTTCCATTAGAAAACAAGGGGTTGAGAAAAATTAGAACCAAAAGAACATGAAGAGATCCCTCCCTGGGCAAGCCATAGTTACGAAGGAGGTTATGATGGGGAGACTCCACAATTCCTAAGAAAGCCAGGGGAAGCATCCCTTCTAGCATATTTCTCTCTCTCGGGATTTAGAGCGACATGGGTCATTACTCTAATGAACTTCCAACACAGCATTTAATGTAACTTCTTACGATGATACAACGATGAATTTTTTTTAATCATCTAAATCATCAAATCAACGACGCAAGAGAGTACACAATGGCACATAAGTGAGTTCTTCTCGGAGGGAAACACACTAAGCATATAGGGGAGTCCTTATCGAGGGAAACACCTCATGACGTAATTATTATTTTGAAGTATTTGCTAGTTTTTAACATTGACGTTAATCAATACAAAACAACACAAAGGCATGTGTCTATTTTGGAATAGGGCTTCCATAATTTTAAGCTAATTATCAATAATTATTAGGTGAATTTAACCTTCACAAAATATTTTAAAATATTTTTAGTTGTATACAAAAATCAAATGTTAAGATTTCTATCCAAAGTAGTTATGCCCTTTTTTGTATTTTTAATTAAACTAATTAATTAAAAAAATGTCATATCAACGAGCGTCATATGAAATGACTCATGGTTAGTGGACATATAGTATTGATAATCCGTGATATTTATCTGTATTGTAGCAAAGCCTATAAAGTGAGGGTGAATCTCCATGGTTAAGAATATTGTCAAGTGATTTTTTTTTAATGTATAAATATTTAATTTATATAATTAATAATAACAATAATAATAATAAAATAATAATTTATAAGTTAGTTAATTTTTATGATATTTTGTATTTAATAATTTGAAATTTAATCATAAAATAGGGTGTTGATGTTTATCCAAAAAAAAAAAAAAAATTATGTTTATCATAAATTTATGTTTATATTTTATTAGTGTTTACTAACTATTTAATTTATATAGGTAAATTAATTGTTATTAAAAAATCATAAAAGCTTAACTGAAAACAAAAAACATGAAAATAATTTAACAAAAATTATAACTAAGAATAATGAAAAAAATTGAGTTATATGGAATTATTGAAAATACAAACAATATAACCAATAAAAAATGCAAGATGGAACAAGGAATAGTGACAAATATAAAATGCCATATTGCATGAATTCCTTTTCAAGAGAGAAATACTCCTGTCACCCTTACGGGAACAAATCTCCTCTCTTCCTATGTGCATCTATTAACTTTCTTAAGGCATGTGTTGTTTACCCCTTCTCTGGGATTCACCTCCTATAGGGAGTTGGAGCTTACTTATATGGGTGGGGAATATTTGTAACGAAGGGCAGGCTTATTTTCTTTAATGAAACAATGGATTGCAATGTAGGAAATTCAAAAACATGTGTCTAGGAATGGCTTAGGACTCATGACCTTAGCCCATTGAATTCGATATAAGGTTGCAAAGTCTCTCAATTCTGGACGATACATTTCCAAAATTTTCTCCACTATTTTGTTTGTGGCTCCTTTTCTTCGACCCAAAAAAATGGAATCCAACACTGATGTTGATCAAATGAATATCGATGAGGATAGTTGGGTTATTCAAATTAACGAATATCTCGACACAATAAAACAAGAAGAGGAGGAGAATGTGAAAGGGTTCTATGTCTCGATGTTTAATGTGCCAAAAGAGTTATTGGGAGACAAGCCTCAAGCCGACATTCCTAAAATGGTTTGCATTGGCCCTTGTCACCATTGGAGATCTGAGATCCATGATATGGACTACTACAAGTTGGAAACTTTTCTTGCAGATTTCAAGAGGAGGAGTTGACCTGGGATAGAGCAAGCTCTCGAGGCAGGTGGTGCTCCATGTAAGGCATGTGCTTCCAACGCATTGCAGCGAAAAATCATGGTTGGTAGAGAGTGGACGGATGGATAATCGTTTGAGGGGAGGCTCGATGGTCCTTTGTTCGAGGGGAGGATTGTTGGGTATACGACCAAAGTCCCACATTGACTAGAAGTGGGGAGGATCATGGGTATATAAGGATGGACAAATATCTCCATTGGTATGAGGCCTTTTGGTGTAAAGCCCAAAAGCAAATCCATGAGGGCTTAGGTCCAAAGTGCACAATATCATACCATTATGGAGATATGTGGTGTCTAGAGTCCTTACAATGTGTAGTCCACTTCCAACTGCTTAAAGGAAACTTGGAAACATAACAGATTGCATCCATAACATAAGCAGTTAAACATAAAGGAGGATAAATCCTCTGAGTAGTAGTTCTTTTGGACTAGCAGTTCCAAATAGCTAAAGCTAAATTATCAGACAATATTTGAGCCCAATCCATAATAGTGGCATTAGTGGCTACAGCTAATAGGGGTACCCATTCAGATGAAAATTTGTTGATGTTGGGCTTTCCAAATCGTCTACATAGCATAGTAGCAACAAAGCAATATGGGGAGGAGAGGGAACTAGTACTGTACATACCGTGTTTGTCCTTTTTCAATGGTTCTTCCCTTGCTAACCAGTTCTTGGTACACTCTGCCAAATCTTTGTTTTCTTTGGTAAACTTCTCTACGAACTGCTTGTTGTAGGTTGCCTGTGGCTCTCGTAGATGATACATAAGCCTTAAATCTAGTGAAGTGAATGACCCAATGAGGTTTTGGCCTCGAGACTTGAATTGTTTGTCTGTTATATCGACATTGTCCAGTACCCATTTAACCATGTCTATGTATGGAAGAATCTTAGGTCTTTCTGTTATTCGATGAAGGAATGAACATGCAAGTTCAGTGATTGATGCCTTAGACGACCGGCGTGAGTCTGCTATTGCTTTAAACTCCATAACCCTAGGCTTCTCTTCTTCGAGCAGACTGTACATGCCTTCCCAAGTGGTTATGCTGGTATCTCTGTTGCAGGTGGTGTCTGTGCATAAGAGCATCATCTCTTTGTCTTCAGCAACCAGAGTTTTTCCCTTCTTTCCCATTACATTCTACACCCTGCTGCATATATTATTCTGCTTGCTGCTCCTGCAAATTTACAAGTAAGGAAAGAATAATGGTAAGAGATAAGGTAACAAGAAAGCTCTTTAATTCTAAAATCATATCAAATATACCACCCTATGTGAAATAACCTTTCGATTAGATTTAAATCTTATCTCATAAACGACCATCAACTAACCATTAAATTGACATTAATGCCCATAACTTAGTATTGGATTACAAAGAATACTTTACTGAACCATGAGCCATGCAGATCTATGATAAAGCGATTTTGCAATTAGCTTCGCAATATTGCAGATCGCAATATCGCTAATTCGTTTTGTTAACAATCATTTATTTCATCAGGTGGCTCCAAGATGAGATTTGCGAGATGCCTTATCGCATATCACCGGATTGAGATATTTTACCTTAGGTGATACTTGCGGCGTATGAAATCTGTGATGTGCGATGAGTCTTTAAGGTGCGCGATCTCACATCACGTTTTCACAATTTTGAAAGCTTGTTTATATGATGTTCCCCATTACCCTTTGCAATGTGATGTTTAATTGTTAAGAGAACGATTTTATTTGGAACTTATCATAAAACTTAAGATTTTTAGGTTTTGCAGGTGTTTTCCTAATTTTATGATAGCATGTTTTATTCAAAGGGAAATATAGTGCTAGTTTTTTATTTTTTAAAAGGGTCCCCATTTATTTAGCTTTATTACTAAAACTAAATAAAAAGGGGGGTTGTTGCTGGCCACAACAGGTCTTCAATTTGTTGCATACTACATACAAACGTGACTATTCACAATTATGTATGTGAATAGTAATCAATGGTCTAGATCTACCCTATCTCTATGACATATCAATTGCTATTGTCACTCTTCATAGGGCCTTCAAATCTACCCACATAGAGTCACTCCTTCACTGATCTATGAATTCTACAATGAGCCCTATTATCTTTGATTTTTCAAACACCAAAATAGTGAACTAGGGCAGCAAATCCATCCCACTTGACTGATCTTCACTGCTTGAAAAGTCAATCCTTAGGGTATCAAAATACAACCCACTTGTTGTGACAAGTTTGTCACTTGTACAAAACACTTAGGGAAACTAGACAACCACTAACATGAATCCAACACATATTCCATAGGTTGAATACTTATTCTAATGTGAAGCCTAGCTCTGATACCATGTAGAAATTATGGTGTAGAATTCTATCTTCTCATGAAATTATAATCTAAATCACAAGACACGTCCCTACTCTAATGATCTACAAAATTCAATTCACAATTTAGAACATCAATCATATACATGCAATAAGAAACCACACACATGCACAATATTTTTCCAGGGGAAAAAAATCTGTTAAAAACCCCTTTGCTTTCTTGCATTAACCTAATGAGTAGAGATGTATTACAATTGCTTGATCGATATGAGCTCAACCTACAATTAAATAACCTATATCTCTTCTCACTAAAAGGATCTAACATAGACTTAGTCAATTTTTTCCTCTACTTGAGCAGATATTTCCTTGCACATTTCCTGAGGGAATAAGCTCTTATTCTTTAGGAATTTCTACCTATTTGCTTGAGCAATTCCTCTGGGTTGATCACTTGGCCAGTATAATAACTATACACTCAATCTAGTATATAATTAATTGTATATTGCCTTGGAAACTCTACCAAAGATGGGAAACTCATATTCTTTGCATGCATGAGCTAATTATTAGTTGATTAATCAGTTAACTAGATGATCTCTGAGTTGGATTGATGTCCCACTAATTAATTGACCACCAACTAGTTCTATTAACAATTAGAACCAGTTTAATTAATTACAACTGGAATTAACTCAACCTAGGCTCCTAAATTTTAGGAATCATTGCATACAACTGAACTTCATGCCCCTAACTCAAATTAGCTAAAGTTAATTGAGTGACAAGTTCCATTTCATTTGAGTTGACTACTCCAAGTTGTCTTCTTGTGTGAAATTTCGAATTTCCTCAATATCACTATTGAAAAATCAAATTAAGAATTTATTGCTACATTGTTAAACACTCCCTCTCAGAAAGAAACGAAATATTAACAACCCCTATCATGCACCTGTGGAATGTACTGCATGCAACAACTCTCAATGTTGTTGCTGCTACTTTAACATCTGCAATTGAGAAGCATTAAAAAAATATTGAATCAATTTGCAACTATCTACTGGGAAAATTGTGTCGTTGATGACTTTCCTACTAAGCCTCATGTTCTACTGGCAACACTCCTCTGCACTACTCATTATATGATTGACACTAATCCTCCTTCTACTAAATACTATCTGCCCCTGTAGCAAGGAGAACGCATTAATGGACCCTACCCAAATTTTTGCAATTCTAGGAATAGGGCTTCACATCGCCCCACCTAACACCTGGAGGTATAACTGCATGCATGGAAGAATATGATCTACTCATACTACTTTTACTGCTCTATTGTTGCAACTACTGCAATAATTTGTCTGATCTTCCTAGTTCTTGAAGTGCTAGCTTCCATAGGGCTACTCCCTCTAAACTAGACTCCCTATGAGTATCGATCTCCCAGTGGGAAATATCGCTGCTAGTCAATCTACCAATATTAATGATCACAACTCCTTTGTTTGTCACTAAACATTGGTGCTTTAAACTTCCCACTAGCAACCTTCTAGATCAATTAAGAAGTTTGCACACAACGTCTTCTAGATCTTCCCTGAACTAGGGCTCCATAACTCTCCCTCCTAAAAATCCATGACTCATTTCATGTGCATTGTACTTGAGGTCTTGAAGTTGTTGCATAATGCATACAAAATTCATTGTTCACAACTTGTGAATAGTGCTCAACCTTCTAGATCTGCCCTATCTTTGTGACATATCAACTGTTATTGTCACTCTTCTAAGGGATTTCATATCTGCCCACATACAGTTACTCTTTGACTAATCTATGACTTCTGCAAGGAGTCCTCTTATCTCTAATTTGTCAAACAACAAAATACTAAACTAGGGCAGCAAAACCAGCCCACTTGCCTACTCTTTGCTACTCAAAAATTCAATCATTAGGGTATCAAAATACAACCCACTTGTTGTGACAAGTCTGTCACTTGTCCACAACACTTAGGGAAACTAGAAAACCACTAACATGCATCCAACACATAGTACATAGTTTGAATACTTGTTCTAATGTGAAACTTGCCTATGATACCATGTAGAAATTATGTTGTAGAATTGTAATTGCTCATGAAATTTTAATCTAAATCACAAGACAAAACCCTACACTATTGATCTGTGGAATTCAATTCATAATTTAGAAATCAATAACAGGCATGCAATAAGGAACAACACATATGAACAAAATTATTGTTGACATTATGATACAAGTATTGTCCTTGATGGCAACTCACACAGATGACAGATCATAGTGCAGCAGGTCAGTAGCAAAGAGTTGATGATCAAATGACAAAGAATGAAGAAAGAAGAGTATATACGCAGGTTCACTATATACCAAGTCGTGTACATAGGCAGGTTATACGTAGGTTCACTATGTACCAAGTCACGTATATACACAGGTTCGCTATATACCAAGTAGGGTATACACACAGGTTATATGCGAAGATTCACTATATACAAAGACGTGTATACACGCGGGATTACTGATCAAAAGTCGTGTATGCGTATGCATGCACTTTCATGCACAGAAAAGCGCGTACACGCGGGAAAGCTTATTTTTGGGTCTGTGGTATTTAGACTTATGGTTTTGGTCCCTGGTATTGCGTCTGAAGTGTTGAACCCAAGTATTGGGTCCCTAGTTTTGGTTCTCAATGGTTTTGGACAATGGTATTGACTAAGGCCTAAGACTATAAAAGGAGAAGAAGATCATTAGGCAAATGTATTAAGAAAGTTTTGAATATCTGATGAAGTATGAGATCCAATATGCAGGTTATGGATTCATGATGCTTTGCTTGATCTAAGCTAAGGAGGAATCTCAACGGTTGATGGAGAACAAGATCTAAGGATAGATCAGGATCTAAACGGCTTGGAATGAATCATCTCTATACAATTTGATCTTGTTTAGTCTAGATCTGTATATTGATGCATGTAATGTTCTATAAATGTTATGATCTGGGTATAACTCAAGTTTGGAACAACTGCAAATTATGAGAAAATATTTGTAGATCTGTACGCAGGTTGGCTTTGGTGAAAGCGCGTATGTACGCTGGTTTGGTTTGTCATAGTAGTGTATACATTATGATATATGATATTTGAAGTTGCAGTTGGATCTGGTTATTGTTACAGAGTTCAGTTGTCTATTCTGTGTTCTGGTGACTATGTTGTTGACAAGGTTTCAGTGTTTTAGTATTGGGTGATTCAGAGATTGATGATGCAGGTGTATTGCAGTGATGATTAATTTTGTGCTTCAATGTTGTTGATTGGTCCAGTATGAAAATTGGATGAAACGTGGCCTTCAGATTATGGTGTTGTGCTTCAGGAGTATCCAGTCTGAAAATTTATGAAATGTGGTACCTGGAGGAAGAAAGAGAAGGTTGTAGCCTTCT
>APFE031015018.1:82836-95743 GCA_000404065.3 Pinus taeda
GATGTCAAAGGGGGAGAGTGATTTGGTGTTGTTGCCATCAAGTCCAAAGGGGGAGATTGTTGGCATTATGATGCATATGTTGTACTTGATGGCAACCCACTCGTAGAAGAACAAATCACTTATATATAAGTCGATGAATCTACAGAAGAGATATCAGATGTGACAAAATACATGGGATGCAGAATAGCTCAAAGGAATCAGTTCAGATGTAATGGACAATGACAACTCACACAAATGACAGATCATAGTGCAGCAGGTTAGTAGCAAGGAGTTGATGATCAGACTACAAAGAATGAAGAAAATAAGGTATACACAGGTTCCTCTCAGCAAAATTGCGTATACATGCGAGATCACCGATCAAAAGGCGCATATACGTATGCACACACTTTCATGCAAAGAAAATCACGTACATGTGGGAAAATTTATGTTTGGTCCATGGTATTTAGTCCAACATATTTGAACCTATGGTTTTGGTCCTTGGTATTGCATCCAAAGTTTTGAACCCAAGTATTGGGTCCCTAGTATTGGTTCTCAATGGTTTTGGACCATAGTTTGAGTAAGGCCTAAGACTATAAAAGGAGAAGAAGATCATTAGGCAAATGGATGGAGAAAGTCTTGAATATTTGATGAAGTATGAGATCTAGTATGCAGGTGATGAGTTCATGAAGCTTTTATTGACCTGAGCTAAGGAGGAATCTCAGCGGTTGATGGAGAACAAGATCTAAGGATAGATCGAGATGTAATGGCTTGGAATGAATCATCTCTATACGGTTTGATCATGTTTATTCTAGATCTATATACTGATGCATGTAATGTTTTGTAAATGTTATGATTTGGGTATAACTCAAGTTTGGAATAGCTGCAAATCATGAATAAATATTTACAGACATATACGCTGGTTGACTATGATAAAAGTGCGTACATACGTAGGTTAGATACATCCAAGTAGCGTATACCATTTGAGCTATGATGTTTGAAGTTACAGGTGGTTCTGGTTGTTGATGAGTTCTAATGACTGTTTACTAGTGTCAGTATTTTGCATATTCAAATTGGTCGATTGTGTTTAGCTTCAATATTGATGGACGAGATCTAATAATGGATCAAGATCATAATGACTTATATTTATGTGATCTGATGGACTAGATCTGGTTGCTAACACACATATTATCGTTGTATATGTAATAATCTGGATATGTCTGAAGTCAGGAAGTACAGCAAGTTATAAGTAAGTAATTGATGATATATACGTTGGTTCACTTTGGTGAAGTTGCATATACATGCTAGTTCAACACTTCCAAACAGCGTATGCACTCTAATGCATGATTTTTGATGATACAGTTGGTTCGAATATTGTTGTAGAGTTCAGTGTTCTGCTCTGTGTTCTGGTGACTGCATTTTGTTGACAGGGTTTCAGTGATTCAGTGTTGGGTGATTCAGAGATTGGTTATGCTAGTATTAATTGATTGTGTGCTTCAATGATATTGATGGGTCCAGTATGAAAATTGGATGAAATGTGGCCTTCAGATTATGGCATTGTGCTTCAGAAGTATCTAGTCTGAAAATTTATGAAACGTGGTACCTGGAGGAAGAAAGAGAAGGTTGTAGCCTTCTGTAGGTCGGCACCTACATACTAGTACATCAGCTAGTACAAGAGCTAAGGGGGTGGTAGCTCCCTTCTAGTAGTAGCTGGAAAATGAGTAAAGTTTGGAGCATTTCAGTAGGCCGGCACCTATGTACTAGTAAATGGATCGGCTAGTACAAGAGCAAAGGGGGTTGTAGCTCCCTTCCAAGAGAGTCTGGAGAACAAGTGAAGGTTGTAGCCTTCTACAAGTAGAAGCCTGTGTATTGGTATAAGACTACACCAGTACAAAACTATTGTAAAAAGATGTTTCTTATTAAAAAGAAGATTGAGATGACTTGCAACAGGTGGTTTTCACCCACATTGGGTTTCCACCTTACATCATGGTGTTCATGTGTGCTTCTTGTGTGTGATGATCTATTCTATTTACTACTCCTGTTTACTGTTCATATGGATAATAATGTTCTAATGCACTCATTAAGGATCAACTAACTAAATCATAAGTTTACTGGATATACGCTTGTTGCATTACACACAGTTGTGTATATATGCGGTTTTCCTTAATTAAAGTAGCGTATATGAATCTTAATAAGACTGCACCAATACAGAACCATTGTAAAAGAAGTTTCTTATTAAAAAGAAGATTGAGATGACTTGCAGCAGGTGGTTTTCACCCACATTAGGTTTCCACCTTACATCATGGTGTTCATGTGTGCTTCTTGTGTGTGATGATCTATTCTATTTACTGCTCTTGTTTACTGTTCATATGGATAATAATGTTCTGATTCACTTTAAGGATCAACTATCTAAATCATAAGTTTACTGGATATACGCTTGTTGCATTACACACAGTTGCGTATATACGCAGTTTTCCTTAACTGAAGTAGCGTATATGAATCTTAATATGGAAATGAAAAAGTTATATTGATTTGATAACACTGATTCACCCCCCGCCCCCCTTAGTATTATTTCCAACAATTTGTCCACGAGATTACAATCTGTTAAAAACCCCTTTATTTGCTTGCATTAATCTGATGAATAGAGATGTATTACAATTGCTTGCTCGATCTGAGCTCAAACTAGAAGTGAATGACTTCTCTCACTTCTAATTGATAGGCTCTTACCTAGACTTAGTAAATTTTTGCCTCTTCTTGAGCCCCTATTTCCTTTCACATTCCCTAAGGAAATAATCTCCTATACTTTAGTAATTTTCCCCCATTTTCTTGCGCAATTCCTCTGGGTTGATCACATGAGCAGTACAATAACTATAGACTCAATCTAGTATATAATTAATTGTACATTTCCTTAGAAACTCCACCACAGTTGGGAAACTCATATTCTTTGCATGCATGAGCTAATTATTAGTTGATTGATCAGTTAGCTAGATGATCTCTGAGTTGGATTGATGTCCCACTACTTAATTGAGCACCAACTAGTTCTATTAACTGTTAGAACTAGTTTAACTGATTACAACTAAAATTAACTCAATCTAGGCTCCTAAACTTTAGGAATCACTACATACAACTAAAATTCATGCCCCTAACTCAAATTAACTGAGTTAAATGAGTGAAAAGTTCCATTTTACTTCAGTTAACTACTCCAAGGTGTTTGTTCATGTGGAATTTCGACTTTTCTCAATTTGATTAAGGAAAAATCAAATTAAGAATTTCTTGTTGCATTTTTCAGCACATAGTTCATACGACCAATTGAACTGCTCCAAACTGGGTTGCCTAGCCTTCTATTGCCTCTATAAAACTTTTCTCTACCTTCGAGAATGTCTTTTCAACCTTTGACAACTGATTTAAACCCTTCCAAAAAAATTCGTCCAACTAGACTGACTAACTCGCACCACCTAAATGACTTTCCTTGCAAAATATTTTGGTCTTCCTTATGCTGAATCTCTAGCACTAGACAGTTCTTCGAAACTTTCTATTGTTTCTCCCTCAATTATTGATGTCTCCTTCTCCAACTCAAACTCAGTTCCTTGTTTAATCTTTGCAATTAAATAACTCAATCTGCCAAGGAACTCACTCCCCTTGTGTCTCAAAGTTTATATATCCATCCCATTGATTTTCTCTTATAATATCTCATTGGAGCTTCAATTACCATGACTAGATCCATGTTGATGGATAATATTGTCTTAGACCCAATTTGTCTGACTCTCTATAGCATTCTTGACTTTCCTTAATTAATTCCTATTAATTATTTTTTTTAAGTTAGACATAGGAAAAATTTAAATGATGGCTAATTAATTTAATTAAGGCGTTTCACATATCTCGCGAAATCTTTTCTGGGTTTTGGAGATGTTAAGTTCCTTAGGCTGTTGTACACAAACCAAGACTAGAACATTTGTTTGATGCTAGAAAATCTAACATCACACAACCACACCAATAACCCGTATCATCTAACATCGAATGTTTGTAGCTGTATTTCGCGGAGCCTGAATAGGTGAATCCACTACTTACACACATCAAGGACTATTCCTAACCCAGTAGTTACTCAAATCGGCTTAAGTTTTTGATAACTTTAACATGCAACAAGATAATCTTCACATAAATAGTTAACATCAATTGCATTGATACAACAAATCGGCTTAATTTTTTGATAACTTTAACATGCAACAAGATAATCTTCACATAAATAGTTAACATCAATTGCGTTGATACAACAATGCAAATCATGTAAAATCGCGCACCAATACAGTATTATTTCATAAACCCGTCATTCATCATAGTGTAAAATGCATTCATATAAAATAGACGTAAGTAGAAAAAACACAATAATTTCTGGAATAATCTCTTTATTAATACTTCAGTTTTGCTTACAGACTCAAGACTTCCTTGTGCACTCAGTTGTGGACTCTACCCTAAGCCTCTGCGCACTCTGTTGCAAAGCCTTTCCTCTACCCTTCTTCGCTAACTCCTTAGACTTCTCCCATAGACAATCTTCATTACTTTTCTTAGACATCCTAAGACACACTTATTTCTAGAATCCCATGGTCCATGGGCCATGGGTAGATCTTCAAAAGCCGACTCAACTTACATAACAGAAGGATAAAACCCTTTATGACACTTTAACTATCTACATGCTCCACAACCACAACTTGCGGAGACTTTAAATTTTGTACATCAAAACTTGGGCTTTTTGCCCCAAAACTGACCCTAGGGGACCCTATCCCAACAATCTATGTGGCAGGGGATAGAACTTAAATTTGTTGCATCTGCAAATGAACTAGATGATAGTGTCTCCAATGTTTATGCTACAACCAATGGATCACTATATTGCTTTCTTTGCATATTGAAAGCATATTAGATAAAAATAAAAGAGGAGAGTTCACCTCTAGTAGAAAGGGGTCAACAATGGACTATGCTTTACTGTAGGAAATTGTATTTTTTCTTTTATTAAAGATAATATTTTGAAAGCAAGTTTTATATAAAAGGAAAATCAAATATATAACCATCTATGTGAATAAATTCAAACAAAATCAAATAAATCCATAGCTTGTCTTCAACACGAACCTTATGTAAACACACCACACCATAGGATACACTAAACAACTAATCTTAAATAATAATAAAATTATTAGTAAGTCTAACTGTTGACTTCAAACTACATAGTCTTGCAAATGTGGGAATATGATTGTAATATATCAAATAACCTTTCAACTGAAGCTACATAAGCACGGTCCAATGCATCATAAAATATGATCAAGGAGAGACTAATGTGAGTTTTGGACCATGATCTAAGGCATGAGGTAAATGACTATCAAAAGGACATATTGGCTTCTATGCAAATCTCTAATTTCATCTCAAATTTTAGAAATGTACCCGACCATGAACCCACAATTGTATGTAGCTATAGTGTATCACTTATAAAGTCAAGCTTGTTTTTCACCTTAGAGCTTACATCTTGAATACTATATATGCAATAAATAATCATCTTTTTATTGGACTCAATTATAAATTTAGTCACATTCTTATATAGTATGCCTTTAATCCAAGGTTTCAATGATCAATTTAATTATTTTATTGGTTTTTTAGTGGTTTTAGATTAAAAATATGTGTTGATATAGCTCACCAATCTCCTTTAAAGTACCATACATATTTCAAATCACATAATAGTTAAACTTTTATTAATGCTATGTTTGCAAATTTATACACCATATAGCCATGTTCAAATTACATCATACTAATAAGAAAAAAAATCATTTATATAAAATATTAATAAAAAGCCAAACTTACTTAACTACTTATTACTAATACAAAGAATTACCATCAATACCACTTTTCTTTTATGACTTTTCATTACATATCGTAAATGACATATTATAAACTTTAGACTTCAACCTGCTTTCTCCCCAATTCATACTCCTCACTCACATGCATGAAGTTTCTCAATAATTCAATTTCCACTCCACCTCAATCATGTAGGTTACCCACAGGTAAAAAGGAAAAGGTCTCATCTCTCCCCAATTTATACTCAAACTCATACTCGTCACTCAGATGCATGGGATTTATCAATAATTCTATTCCACCACAAACATGTAGGTTACCCATGTGTAAAAGGAAAAATACTAAAATAACCTTGCAATTTCACAAATGTGAGACGTCAATTGCAATGAGTTGAAAACGGACCTAATATAAAGTAATAAACTCTGTAATCTATTAAATTATATCTTTTTATTAAATAATATAAAGTAACAAACTCTTTAACCTATATCTTTTAATAAATGATATAAAGTAAGAAACTAGTTAATCTTTGTTATTTCAGGGCGAGAAAATTAGAAATCTAGTTTGAATTTGAATTTGATATGGGAAAAACACTGGTAAATTTAAGTCTTTGAAAATGTAAAAAAATCCTCATTTCTAAAAAGAGAATGCATGCATTAGTTGAAGATTTCAAATGACCCTGAGTTTAATAGATGAAAGCTAAATTATCAACTAATAAATCAAGGGCTAAATACAAGGAAATCTCATATTATTAAATTCAAAGTTTAAATATTTATATACAAATTTGATACTAATCAGATTTTCTAACCAGATTTAAAACTTCAACTTCATTTAAGCAATCTCTATAATATAGAAATAATATTAACAAAATAATTTTTTATTATAAACTATAGAAAAAAATCTCTATTTGAAATCCATAACAGTAATGGTTAACCTACAACACTAATCATCGTGATTAGCGAAGATTTGTCTATATGCCAGAAATGTGTTTTAGACTTTTTTAAATGTTTTTAAATATGGAATTTACTTTTGGTTCAAATTCTGTAATATAGAAATTTATGTTGTATTTTTTTCTGTGTTTTAGATTTTTTTTAAATATAAAATTACCTTTGTTTCAAATTCTGTAATTTAAAACTTTTTTGTTTTTTACCATGTTTTATTTGTGGTAAACCAAACTTTTTGTTTTTTTACCATGTTTTATTTGTAGAAATTAAATAAAATGGTTGTCATTTTCCTTGATATAATTAAGTAAAATGGTTATCATTTTCCTTGATATAAATAGACTATAATTTGCAATCTCTACCCTGTGCTTTAATTAAAATTTACAATAATATAACGGGAAATACAATTCAAATTTCCAATTCAAATGCCAGCTAGCCGACTCATGAAAAAAGACCCCAAGAGTTACACGGCCGACTCACGAAGAAAAACCCAAGAGTTGGAAATAAAGCTCCACCCACCCCATTTAAATATGTATATATCACCACTACGATTGAATTGGTGCCGCACTCTCACGATTGAGTCGTATATCACCACTACAGGTTGTGCCAAGGAAGGAGTTGATTACATTGCAAAATCGATAAATCTGCCTCCAAGAACCAAAAGATCAAAACATGGGCTCATTGAAAATTTGTTTGATTTGCAAGGTAACGATGGATTTAGGATCAGTAAATCCATCAGTAGTTTAATGAGAGATGAAAAAGCCGAAGGCAGTGAATGAAGACAATCTGAAGAGGTTTGAGAAGGTGAAAACAAGGCTGGAAAATAGAAATTAGATGGCTGCAAAAGACTCAAAATTACAAATAGCAGAAAAAATAAACTTTTTGTAAAACAGGAATGGACAGGATGAAAATGCAACTAAGCTAACAACAAAATAAAAGGAGTCTTAACCTACTCAGGAGGTAACCACCCTGCCTGGCTATTGGAAGTATCTTTTGAGGTGTTGGCCATTAACGGGGAGTTTTCCAGTTTCTCCCTATAAAATTTTCAGTCTGTAAATTCCCTGACCAATTTTTTCTTTAATTTGGAACTGGCCCAGCCATAAGCGCTGAAATTTCATGTGTTCACCTTTCAACTTACTTAGCTTGCCCCAGTTTAAGACTAGCTCTCTGTTTACTTGGGGATAATATTTTAATGCGTGCCTTATGCGGATTGGTTTATTGATAGCAAATCCAGTTGATTTTAGAGATGAAAGGTGAGAATCATTATCAAATATGAGAGCGTAAAGGATGTTGAACCTGTTGATAATTGATTTCTCCATAAAAGATATTACGTCATCCTCATTAACCTTACGAAGCGAGATGGCTTTGGTCCATCTAGTGAAGTGGTTGGTTACTGTGAGTATATACTTATGCTCCTTTTCACCAATGAATGTATTTTTGAATGCCTTTTTGTAATGCAGGAATTGAGGGATTTGATTATCATCTTCAAACACCTGCCAATTTGAGATGTTATCAGGTATGGATGGTTTGAAAATTAGTTCAACATAAAATTTATTCTGGTTCATATTTTGTCGTGTTTTTGGTTCATGTGAACTCCAACAAACTGGCCATCAGATGTTGGTTCCCTTGTGAGTCAATGAGAACGTTTCTAGCGCCTGCGCATCCAAGGCAGTTAAAGCCATCAAAATAGAGCGCCCAAAAAATAGAATCTAATGTTACATTCAATGAACTGTGCCTTACAAAAATAGCCCTACCATCTACTATAATACAAGATGATTCATCAGTTGGATCATGGGGGAGAGCTTCCAACTGCGTGTTTCTCACAGTTTCTTCAACTGTTTCTGCCTGGAATTCTCTGAAATAGGTTTCGATGGTATAAAGGTCGAAACTATAATTCCCAAAGATGGAGTTAGTAAACATTACAGGTTCATTGGGGCTGTTTAGTTCCATTACCACATACTTCATGTATCCTTCTCAATCAACTCTCAGCATATCACCTTTTCCCCTCTTAAGCAACAAGAGATGGGACCAATCAGTTGAGAAATATCAATTGAGATTTGATGACCAATCCCTATTGAGCAACATTCCATAAGCCTCGGGTATATGGACTACCACTATATCAATGACTTGTGTGTATTGTGGTTTAACAGCCATCCGAATCGACACATCTTTTAACTCCCCAAGTACTTTCACATTTGTTCTATCCAATTGCATAATTTAGGTTCCAGTTCTCTTGGGTATTGCATGCAGTATTTTAGCAACAGCGTAAGGCATAACAGTGGATGAGACACTGGGATCTACCAAGAAATTGTGTACATTCATATTGAAGATTTCAAATGTGATAAGGAAAGGTGGAGTCATGGATTTTTATTTCCTCCCTATCATGGCTTCACTGACATCTTGGGGGTTTTGATTCATTTTCAATAGAGTGGCTTCCTCAGCTGATGGATTTTGGGCAATTCTAGGGGTACTAAGAGGTCTAGATGTCGACTTCTTAGTTTGGCTACTCGAATTGGTAGGACGTTTGCAATTCCGCTCATTCATAGCTTTCAGTAGAAAATCCCTTTGCTGCGTTAATTTTAACAAATCAAAGTATGTTATATTAGCCCTAGATTTCTTAAGATCATCTACAATGTTGTAATCAATGTTATAAACAGGGTAGGGCAGAGCAAACATACCAGTTTTTCTATTCTTAGGCGGGAGTTTACCATTTTTGGTAATCTTCATTGCAGCTAGAGATGTATTCTCTTTCTTTGGATAGTTCGTGACTGGTATACTCTTGGAGTCACTACTAGGTTTACCCTTCTCAACAGGGACCTTGGGAGTGGATGCTTTCAAAGGGCGAGTATATTTCTTTGTCTGGTGTACAGGCTTCATGGTGCCTGCAATTGGCCCATTAGTTCATGTGTGGATTTCATTAGCGTTTATTTCTGTCGTGCTACCTCCTTCATCGTCATCATTCTCACTAGTGTAGAAATCCCACAGTACATTGATTTGAGATTCTTCATCTGAGAGTTCTTCTATCTAGTACTCTTCCTCATCTTCTTGTTCTGATTCGAGCTCCACTATAGGTTCTTCTTTGTTAATGAGCGATCCAATAAGAGCTAGCTCTTCCGTATTTAAAGCCCCTTCATTGGGTGGAGTAGGCAGTGTAAGTGGACCATGACTACCCTCTGTCTTCTTATGATAGAAAGGTTTGAAGGGTCTTCTGCTGTTATAATCTCCTCCACTCCTACTTGTGCTCTCTCTAGGATTCCTTTTCATATCAACGACTACATTTGTCAGCTCCTTAATGATCCAATGCAAACCTTCTACATCTGTGGTATCCTTTTCCTTGGTTTTAGCCCCTTTGTTATCACTCCCATTACTCTTCTTGGATACTTGAGAGGCTTTCTTTTCTCCAGTTGTAGGGTGGCATGTTGTGAGACTGAGCATTTCATTCTCGAATTTTACTGCTTCATCGATAGCACCTTGTAAGTTCTGTGTGTTACTCCTTTTGATCCACATTGTAGTAGGGACAGGGAGAGAAGCAATGTAGAATTCCATGAGCACCTCTTTTATAGGCCTGGAGGTGGCCAGGATTCTGTTGAACAAGGTGTTGAACCAGATATTAAAATCCTTAACCTTTTCTTTGGTTTCCATTTTCAAATGGGATAGTTCTAAGACTAAGGCAATAGGGGTTTTGTCATTACCATACTTGTCTAAAAAGGCCTGTTGAAAGGCAGCCCACGAGGTGATCAATCTGGTTCTCAAGCTAAAGTACCACGTGGAAGCTGCACTAGTCAGGGTAAAAGGGAATAGGCTATAGGCTATATCTTCATTAGCTACCTCAAATATGCGCACAACTAGGAAGAACGAATTAATATGGTTTTCAGTGGTGTCTCCCAGCTCAGGGTCGAATTTAGGCAGTATCTTTTCTGCATTCTTGGGTAAGGGATGTTGTTGCCCAGGTATCGCCACAACATCCTGAGCGAGCCAGGGCAGCAATACTCCCAAAGGAGGTGGGAGTTAGTTTACCCTGTGGAGGAATATTAACCATATCGAGGATAGGGATGTTCTGGTTGAGGGCTTCTCCGTTAGGATTTTCCAAATCAGGACAGGGATTGTCTTCAGATAGGGAATCTTCAGGGATTTCTTCCAAAGGAGTGTTGATACTCTGCAAATAAGAGAAGGGGATATAGACGTTTCTTCATTTATGTGATAGACCCTTGGCTTTCTTTTTGCTATCGGAGGTAATGATTAAAAGATATGGAGTTGTGTAAGCCCGAGTAAGTCTTTTGATTGGTTGTTCGTGAGTGACAGGATACTCCCACAGTGTCTCTTCTTCGAAATGAGGCTTTTCCAAATGAGAGGAGGGGTCTTTTCAACCTTCACAATCCATGTATTAATCTTCTTGAATCCATGCATGGCACTCATAGATGAAATATTGAAAAGTTGTGGACAATGGTTCAGGCCCTCCTTCTAGTGCCAATTTGTTGACATGGCAAATGTTCGCTATACCAACAAGGGGAACTAACCCGATTGCAAGCCCCAATTAGACCTACTTTCATTTAGAATGGCTAGTTCCAACGGGTTTTAAGGGACCTTGTAAACTGTTAAATTTGTTGTTAGATTGCTTCCGCGAGGAAGACTTCAATTAAATCAACAAAATAAAACAACTAATCTCCATGTATTAAATCCTATCTACACTACTTCTAACTACTCTAATCTAGTTCTAGCTATCTAATCTATTCTGTAGGAGCATGATGAAAGAGAGGTTAAACATCATATATGAATCCCAAGTCTAAATGAATCAATAACTGGTTCACATAAGAACAAGGTTGCATCAATTCTAAATTGCAATCCAATCACTCATATAGGAATACACATTCCTTTTATGGAATTAAAGCTTGCAAGTGATGTTTAACGTAGTTTCAAATCAAGGACTGATCATGAATTAACTATGATGAAGAATCACATTCAAACAATCAAAGCTAATCATAAATTTTAAGTCATCAATGGGCAAAAACACAAATCACATTCATATTTATGCTCATAACAACATCCTGATTCTTAACATATAAGGAAGAGGAAAATCAATCTGAGAAAAGGCTCCTTCTCTAACCCAAACAATATTCCTTACTCACAATAAAAAAAAAGTTGTTCTACCAAACGAAAAATCCCTGCTCTCACCTACAGAGGTAATATTAGTGCCTTCAAGAACTGACCCCCTTGTCTCCTTTGACTTTTGCACTCCCCTCTCTTTTCACTACATGGATCAAAAATGTACAGAGGAGAATGGTCGATGAGATTGTTGACACATCGAAGCCACCTTTTCTGGAGCATCCTTCTTCTTGGGGAATTGAACGGGTGTCGATGAAATAGAGAATGGTTGCGTATCATTTCGTTGCACCTGTCTCGAGTGGCTATTATTCCTTGTCATTTCTTGGAGGAAACTGAAGATGTCATGGCCATCATCCCACATCTGGCATGCTTTGAGGTGTTTTTGGAGGGAGTGAAATCTTGATGGATCAGCGTTGTGCTTTCCTTTTGACACAAAACATGCCTTCATTATGCATTATGGTGGTTCATACCCCTTTCTGCAGGTTTCGCTTTCGTAGTATTGACACTGCAGCTGCAGAGGTGTCATCTAGACATACAAAACCTTTATCTGCTACCGGATCCACTCAAAATCACCTGCAGAAATAATTCATATTAGCCTTATGATTACGAACAAATGATAAAAACACCTAAGAAAATCTCTCGCCATCATTGAAAAATGATAAGGCATAATGAAATTAAAAGAGCGAGTGTGAAAGAAATGGCCTGGCTCAGCTGAAGTTGTGCTGCGACGACTCGCAATCCCACATCCCAACCTGACATCATATGCAACACCGCCCCTATCGGATTTCTTTTGAAAACGCAGACCATGAAATCTTACCAAAAACATAGGAATACACGGAAAATACCGAATTTGACCATAAGGCCGGATTTCAAAATTAATACACCCAGATGCATAGTTATCGGCGAGTCTGCTTCATTGCTTTGGGCCTTAGGCATAAGCGCTAGACTCTTCCAATAGCGAATTAGCGATGGGAAAGGCGAACCTGATAACATATATATTCTACTTGATAAGATTGACAAGTCCGCCAAATCGCATATCGCAATGTGCGCAGGCC
>APFE031015018.1:97102-112001 GCA_000404065.3 Pinus taeda
AAGTAATATCCACTTGTGTTCAGGAAATAAATAAGTGTAGTAATAATTGACATAGTTGTAATAGTTCAAAGTTATAATTAATATAGTTGTAATGGATGCAATAATATGTGTGGTTATAAATCTCTCTCAAACTATAAAATGTGATTGCACTCAATTATGTCCTCACTTTGCAAAAGTACGAAGTATATATAGAAATATTTAATCCTAACTTAGCTTTGCAATATATATATTTTTAAATAATAAAAACACAAGGAATTCATAAATTTTAAAACATTAATTGACTAATTTGAATTTGAGTAATCTAGGTTTAAAAGTGCGTAGGAAATTATTTTTAAGATAATAATATTATAAACTTTATCGTACATTAGTTTGTTGTTGTTATTTATTTTAATATAATCTGATTTATTTTTTTATTTTAAAATTTCTAATTTAAAATGATTAAATATATAAATATGTTTGTATTTTTTAAAAAAAAAAAAAAAAAAAATTATCATTCTCAAAAATTTCAGAACTGAAAAAGCAAAGTTTAAATTCTTTACAGAAAGTCGTAATTCTAATATCATTATTATAATTATTTTCTTGGTAAAATAAAATAAAATATGGATTTATAATTAAGGAAAATTAGAGTTTGGAATATATTTAAATATTTATAAAACTATTTTTTTGCAATAAATAAATTTTATAATTAGCTTATAGACAAGTATTGAGAGGCTCCATTTCTTTTTCTTTTTTTACAAGAATTATGATAGCTCAAACGAGCCTATAGCTGGATCAAGCCTTGTTTAACCACGTTAAGGGCTCAATCGATCTATTTAAAATTTGAATTTCAAACACTCAAATGGGCATTTTAGGTGCTTGATCGAGTTGTTAAGGTCCTAAAACACAGAGTTTTAGCTCCTCTTTTGCAAATTTTCTCTATAGCACCATCTTCAACCCTTGGAGACTCCAAGCATAATGTCTTTAAGTGGCAGAGTTGATCCTATTGGATTCGGGAAGGAACCCTTTATCCAATGCCATATGAGTATGACAATTTTGAATTCATATGATATTTTTATCTAATTTCTTTTAAATATAACGCTTTAATTTTTTTGAACAACTTTAGACAGGTTGAATAAAAAATCAATATCTGAAAATATACACAATGAAAAATTTTCTTTAAATATCGCTATCTTTGTTTTCGAGTCCTCTTCATGTGTTTACAAAATCCAATTGAATGATTACTTCACCTACTCAAAAAGTAATAAAAAATATAATTTTCCCATAATTCGAGAGAATGACACGATAGCTCCCATACCTCAAGAGGTCATGGGCCAACTATCAGATGTGGCGATGGCACAACCCTAGACCAAGAGGGTATCAGTGGGAAGGTTGACGTGCTACAGGGAGTGTTGTACACTTGACAGTAGGCAGAAGTACCCGTCTAGTGCATGGGTCGCACCTGTCAACGTTGAAGGTGGCATAGGGAATGATGAGGATGGGTATCAGGGATATATGTTAGGGTTGTATCAAGAGAGGGTTTACACTTTTCTGTTCACAGTCACTCTCATGATCCTTCTTCAGCTGCATGCGCATGTCGAAATAGTTAAAGAACAATTTTTACAGTGGTGTTTTTATCCTACATTCAAGGACAGGAGGAATGATATCCTGTCAATTTCAGGGTTGGAGCTTTCACAACATAATTTGGAAAAAGCTATTTGCCCAAGTATACTGCCAATAGGGAAGTGCAGAGGCTCGGTGATTGACTGGTGCCATGATGGTGGGTTTGGGTTGTTGGAAGATGGCATGCACTATGATTGAAAGGAAGGGGTTAAGGGTCCTAACAAGGAATCCCATGAGAGTCAGAATACAACGATGCTTTTGGTGGGAGGTGCAACAAATGTGACGCTGGAAAATCAGGTAAGCCTAAAAAACCATAGTTATTTTCATGCAGTAGAGTCCTTTTCTTGAAGTAGACATGGCCTTTAGGGAAATAAGGGACAAGAGTCTTGCTCGAATCCTGGTAATATTTTATGCACAGGAGGGATTGGATGAGGAAATTAATATTCAATACCAAGATCATATTTTCACACATATCATTTATTATGAACAAATTCCCTTTCGCTATCACAGATACCATAAATATGGCCATTTAGCTTGGGACTGTCCCCTAGGAATAAGAGGCGAAGAAGATACAGAGGAGATGCCAGAAATCTTGTTCATACTCAGACTATAGAAGAGGAACTGGTTCAAGATGAGGATTTGGGGACTTAGCAAAAAGGTGAATAAGTGTTGATAGAATCTCAAGAAGTCTAGGATATGCAGATGGAGAATGATAATTTGTAGGAGCAGGTTGAGCCTCATGAGATAATGCGTGAAGATCTAGAGGTGACGGGTGATACCATCTCCGAGTTGTAGATGGTGGGTATTGTCTCTTCTCCCCTTCCCTCTGTTCATGAATCCTTTCAATCTTTGCTCAAGTCGCTCTCGAGGCCTAGTTCTTCCAAGCCTATTTCAGTTCAAAATATTCCTGTTGATTATGTGTCTAAAGCCCAAGATAGTATCATTACATCAATCCCAGTAATTCAATTGAATCAAAATCTATCGGTTGACCCAAATACCTTATACTCTTTTCGGAAACCAGTGAAGAAATCCAACTATTACCTTCACTCTTGAGACAAGAAAGATAATCCTGAGGAAGGAAATCAATCCTTTCTAAGGCTCAACAAAGAGGAATAATTGACATAACACATGAGAAACAATTAACCTTTCATGGGGCACTACGAGCAGCGTAGACACCAACAAAAGTGATCAAATGATTGTGATGTCCTTCAATTATGGAAGGTTTTCCAGTACCTCTAAAAAACTTGAACTAAAAATTATGTTCCTCAATTACCGTCCTGATGTAATTATGCTCCAAGAAACACTTAGAGCTGGAGAAGAAGTGAAACTAGCCCTTAATAAAATGTTACCAAGATGGACTTTTCTGACTATCGATGCTAAAGGAAGATTTGGAGGTTTGGCTTTGGGAGTAAAAGATAGCAATGTGAAGCTACTAAAATCTTAGGGGTCAAACCTGGTGGTGGGGGTTAAGGTCTTATCATAGGAGCTATGCTATTACCTATTACTTTTAAATATATATGGTCCATTCCAAGATAGGGTTTTATTCTGGAATAACCTATTCTCCAAATTATTTACAATAACTTGAACCTAGCACTGGGAGGGGATTATAATTTTTCATTAGCATTGTCAAAGATATTGGGTCCTACATCCCAAGTGGACCCCTTGGATGACTACTTATTTAACAAGATCATATTTGGAAAACTCATTGATATAAACATGCTAACATCCAGACCTACTTGGAAGAATAAAAGAGTGAAGGAGTCCAATATAGCTAAGATATTAGACCGCTTTATACTAAATCAAGAAATGCCTTCTAGGATTCCTTGCTTTAGACATTGGGTGGGTGTAGGAGGGGATTCAGATCACCTACCTATCCTACTGTAAATGAAAGGACCTAATCAAAAGTTGGGGTCTCCCTTCAAATTCAACTCAGCTTGGCTCAAAGATACCTCATACAACAATCTAGTTAAAGCTACTTGGAGACCATTAGCCAGTGAACATGGGTATTCGCTAGCCCATTATTTTAAGGAAAATTTAAAGATAATGGAGAAGAAAATGATAGAATGGGAAAAAGAGACAAATAATTGGGAGGAATCTGATTTACGCAGGATAGGGGAGGAACTAGACCTCTTAGAAAGCCCAGAAATGGATGGATATGAGATGAAAGAAAAGAGGGAGAAGATTAAAAAATTGGATATTGAAAGAAGAAAAATCCTATGTGATATAGAAGAACAATGGAAACTAAAAGAGCTATTTGGTTAGCAGCAAGGGATGAAAAATCAATTTTTTTTCAAAATTATGCTAAAGGAACGAAAAACACAAATAGAATTTTGGGGTTGAAAACACCCGAAGGGGGAATAGAAAACACTTTTGATGACCTAGCCTCACTGAGAAGGAACCACTTTAAAAATTTATTCAAATCTTTTGATGTGGTCTCAATTGCAGAGGTGATCCAACTTGCCCAACGTTTTCCTAAAAGGTATTGAAGTTTCTATAAATTTGTATGTAACTCATTTGTTGTTTTTTTTATGACATATTGAGATTCAGTGATAGAATCATAAGTGATATTCAACATATAACAAAAGCACTCGATATGTTCTTAGTAGTAACAAGAATGTCTATAAATCCTTAAAAATCATCCCTAAGTTTGGAAGGTCTCCAAGGGACTGAAATTACCAGGGTCACCTCGACTCTCCCATCTAAAGCTAAGCCAATGAAGGATAGCTTTAAGTACATGGGTTTCCATTTAAAACCAGACTCTTATAGGAAACAAGATTGGTAGTGGCTCCCAAAAAAGATCGAAAGGAGTATAAAACACTAGAGCTATAAATGGTTATCGAGAGAGGGAATATTGGTTTTGATAAAATCAGTCCTTATTGCAATTCATGTACTAAACTGCACTGACTTGGATTCCAAAAGGTATAATCTCATGAAGCAGGAAAGTGTGCAGCTGACTTTTGTGGGCTAGAACAAAGGAGGATTCCATGTTGCCATGGGTAGCCTACAAAAAATTTCCTAGACCGAAGGATTGGGGTGGGTCGAGCATAAAAGACTTATGAACTTTCACATCCTCAATAGCAGAAAAATTGGGGTGGAGACTAACAATAATGGAGAACATGTGGAAAACAGTTATCAAAAGGAAATACATAGACCCAATCCCCATGAATGAGTGGCTACGAAGTTCAGACAAGAAGACTTCCCGTGCTTTAGTGGTACGGAAGGAAACATTGGACTCCTTCAGTATCATTGAAGATGGATTGGTCTAGCACATTAGGAATGGGGAGAAGCTCAGAATAGAAATAGACTCATGGGTGGGATGAAATGAGTGTTATGCCCTCTAAAGGGAGGTTATAAACTGATTACATGCCCAAGGTATATATTTTCTACATCAAATCGTAAGAGGATATATATCAACAACTTGGCATCAGGGATGGAAATTAGTGGAGGATATGCAAATGGAACACCAATGGGAAGAGGAATGGAAGAATTATATAAGAGAAATCTAGAGAACAAATGTAAGATTAAGGTATAAATCGGATGTGATTGTATGAGTACATGCTCCTACAAGAAAATATTATCCAAATTTTGGCTACAACTACCTAATGGTTAAAAGGGCATGGGGAGCACAACAATGGTGCTCGAAACTATTATGGAAACTAAAATGTCCTGCAAAATCAAGACTCTTTTTTGGTGCATCCTAAAAAAAACAATCCCTCCATGGGACAATCTTTAGAAGAGGAACAAAATTTGTCCAAGATGGTGCACTCTGTGAAAAAGCGAGGAAGAATCAGTCCAACACCTTTTTTCGGAAGTGTCATTTTAGTATTAAGATATCGGAAGAAATAGTGAGACTTTTGGGAAAACCCCAAATTTGGAATGGCGAAAATATAAGCGATGCTTCACATAGATGGTGGAAGGATGTCCCAGAGGAAAATATGAAAAATATCCCTCTAATAATCTCGTGGGGCATTTGGTTTGCTAGAAATAGAAGCATTTTTTAGGATATGGTCCCTTCTCATGCTCCTATTGTTGTATAAAGTGTCTCGATCTATGATTTTTTGCCTCCACCAAACCTTGTTAAGATGCCTAGTATGTTAAGAGAATAACATTTTAGAGGATATATTACATGGGCTTATTTTGATGGTGCATCTGATCCATAGGAAAAATGTATCTCAGGACTTGTCAGTTATAAAAAAAACCAAAACTTTCAAAAAGCTTCGGTCGTACTTGCCTCAAAATCAAATAATTTTTTTGAACTACAATATCTGAAACTCTTACTTTGTTGGCTTATATACATGAGGATGGGATCGATACAAATTTTTTGAGATTCACATAACGTTTTAAAATGGTTTAATGGAGAACAAAGATGTCAAAATTATATTTTGATTCCATAACTTGAAGGAATTTTACATTTGAAACAACACTTTGACTACATAATTGTATGTTATATTTACAGGGGATGGAACAGTCAGACAAACTTCCTTTCTAGGGAAGTTCTACAACAAGATATGGGCTCCTGGAACATAACAAAATTTGATGGAGATAGGATCCGTGTGTCGGATCAATAGCCTTTTATCTCTTGATGGGTCAGGTTTCTCATCAAAGAGTTTTTTTGTTTCCTTTCTGTTATGTCAAAGTATTGTTTTGATACTGTTGGTTTATAGATGCCAAAAACATTTCATGATGGTCACATAATGTACCTTTTTGTAATTTTGAACAATGCTTGTTTTAGCAAAGGGTTGTTTTCCTCATTAATGGTGAGTCCCAAGATCTAGTACTAACTCTTTTTGATATTTTGGGTTTGAGTAGTTTCAAAAATTCTACGATCAACCCAAAGATGGTTTACAATATGTTTTTTGGACATAAAACTTTTTGAATGCTTAAATGCATCTACAAATGTAACTTTTTATTGCGTTAATAGAAATTTCTATTTTTTCCTTGGAGAAAAAGATACAAAAATATAATTTTGCATAAAAAAATAAATTTTTAATATGAAAAACTTAGCTCTCTCCGTGTATTAGACTAAGTTATGCTACGTGGAGACACACATACCCCTTAATATGTGTGAAAATTTGCAAGGATAAGCATTTCATTTAATAGAAAATCCACATATTATGTAATACTAATTTTTTTTACAAAAAATATCATTAGGACAACAACATAATTCTCCACAAATTTTCTCTTTACTTCGAATCAAAATTCACAGTGCTTATATGAATTTTGAGTGCTTCAATTTGATAAAAGAGGAAATTGAAATTTCATTGCTACATTTGGCCCAAAGGTGTAACCCATATTCATGCATTCACTGAGGAAATATTGTATGTTTCATTAATTCTCCCTTGACATTATTTGTAGAATGATGTTTCTCAGAATAAATAGGTTTGTATAGTGGTATTCAATATCAATTGGTCTATAATCTTGATATACATAAACACATTTCTTCCATATTCTTTCATTCTCTGTTAAATATTCTCCTTTAATAACTATCAACCTAATCATAAACATAAATCTTTTGGATTCCATTACTAAGACATTGAGGGTATTCTTTCCCTCTAATCAATGTGCTAACCAATAGTCAATGCCCAATTCATTACCTTATGGGGAAACCATTGTGCTTATATTCCATTCAAAAAATGGAGAGCCAACACCTAAGTCTACTTGATCAACAAGTCATGCTATATTCATTCTAGGTAAATGAAAGTTAATAAAATATTGATCGAACCTAGTTGTATGAGATTTGAGACATGATCATAATCTTGTGAAATAATTAAGTATTCCTCTTCAAACTAGGCTAATTCAATAGTTATATGTTTCCCATTTGGGAAATATATACAATCCCTTCTATCAACCCAATATGTAGATTCATAACCAATCCATTATCTAATACTATATGAGCCAAATAAGTAAAAATGAACAAAAATGAATCCATATTTTAACTATAGAATTCTTTGATGTTGATACTAAATTAATTAGTATCCTCAATTATTTTTCATTCATATGTATGTGATTAATATACATTGACCACATCTAAAAAATATCTCTATGAATGTGAATTCGTTTTTGATTGGTCTTCTCATGTTCATGTTCCTTTTTCCATTACTAAACAACACCATACATAATGTATTTTGCATCCTGAATGAAGAAATTAGCTTTGAAATTCATTTCTTGTGTGCGTAACATAGTTTTGATTCATGTACCTATATGTCATACTCACATTTACCTTGAATAGCCTTGAAATAGTTCTAAATATGTCACACCTTGCATTTCTTATGAAACTTACACAACCGTTGAAATACTGTCAAGAATTTTCAAAGTGGCCTAAAATTTTCATAATCTAATTCATGGCCCCTATCATCACTTATATAGAAGTGATATTCCTTCAACATAATTTTATTGTCTATCTTACTATATGACCTATGTCTGTATGTGATATCAACCATTATGCTAACCTTCATCCAATCATGATAGTGGATTTGAATCCCATTTTATGTTTGAAGGATGTAATTCTCAGCTAAATCAACATATGATAAGGACATACTAATGGGAAATGTAACTTTTCATATTTTAAATTGCTCATCTTATTATCAAGCAGATGAGCATGCTAAACATATTGTTGAGTCTTTTCAAAGAAATCCTTAGTGAAGTCACAAATTCATATCACCTGGTGGAAAAATAATTAAAAACTATATAAGTTCATTGTTAAAATTATTCATATCATCATATTTGAAAGTGAAATATCTTAAAGTAATGATACCATTGCAATATGTAAAAAGGAATGATATCATTTAACTACTTATTACTAATATGGAAAATTACCATCAATGTCATTTTATTTTATGTCCTTCTTTGATATCATATGTGACATATTCGACTCAACCTCCTTTCTCCCTCTGTAGAAAACTCGACCTCCCTCTTCCCTACTTGTTCTCTCTTCCCGACAACTCAACATGATTAGAACTCACACTACTTGCCCTCATAGTGTAGAAATTATGGTGTAGCAATTAAATGATGGCTAGTTAATTTAATTAAGGCATTTCACATGTCTCACAAAACCTTTTATGGGTTTTTGAGATCTCAAGTTCCTTAGCCTTAAACAAGCTAAGACTAGAACACTTGTTCTATGCTACAAAATCTAACATCACATAACCATGCCAGCAACCCATATCACTAGTTTGAAATTGGAGGACGTGATTGAATAATATGAACTAACAAACTATCCTTTTCCATCTCTATACCAACTAAACATTCCAAATAGCTCCATAATAACTACAATATTAAAATTAACTTTCCGTAGAGCCAAAGAGATTACAAAATTACCTCAGTAATAATCTCCCAGGCCAAATCCCAATGGTTGCACATATCCTACCTTTGGCACTGGTCCTGTTATTAGGGAAAAAGATCAAGTGAAAAAAATGATGGGACCAATGGAAGGTTCCATTGCTTGATGGTTGAGGGAACCTCATAGCCAAATAAGTTGGAAACATAAACAATATTTTCCCACTACTTGCTCCAATTTCCCTACAAGATCTTTAGTTTAACATCAGATTCATTGCATATCCCTCTCCAAGAACCCATAATTTATACCATGAATGCACTAGATTTTAGTGGTGAGTCGATACCTTCTCTAAGGATTAATTTGAATCTTTTTAGATCCCCTTGAATGAGCCTAGGGCATGTAGATTAATTGATAAATGGCAATGCAAAACTTAAATTAGGTATTTTTTCAGCCTTCCCCCATAAACATGCATTCAATATGAGTATACATATTGGCCTTAATGCACTTATTTTCATGTGAAATAATGGTTGGGGAGACCATGATGAAAAATGTAGCCTTAACCCACTTCCCACACATTTTTTATTCAAATAATACCAATATTAAGGCATAATCGAAGTTGTTGGGCATCCACTGTTGATAAGCACCCGACCTGCTTCTAGTTTGACACCATCATTATCAAGATAATCAACATCAAATTTGAGTGATATTAGGACATGGTAAAAACTATTATTGGAGAAGGATTCTTGAGATCTTGAAATTTCTATTATACTTCTAAGTTTTCATTCTTTAGGTAGAGTGCCCCTAAACAAGTGCTAGATGACAATCATACAATCTCCCACCATCATAAAATTTTCTATTTGAGATTTCTTGGCCAATGTTAAACATAGCAAAAATGAATAGCATTCAACTGGGTTGCTTGCTAATTGGCAGTACCCAAAGAATTGTCTATTACATTGTTTTATTTGATGTTAGAGATAACCAATCCATATCCTATAACCCCTAGGTTAAGTATTATTTTATAAAAAAAAAGAAATGAGCAATTATTTTCATTCATTTATAAAAGTTTTAGATACTTAAATTAATATTAGTTTTAGATACCTCAATTAATATGTGATCTAGATGTTTCCTAGTTTGGACTTGTTTCCTTTGCAACATAAATTACTTACTAAGAATAGGTAATAAATGAATTTAACTTTACAACACTTTTACACATGTCTCATGAATGGAGACCCCAATTCCATTTAACAATTATTAAGTTTTAATTTATAAAATATTTCCAATCAACGAGATAAATTAAATTAATGAAATTTAAAGTGTGAAGTTTGAACTTTGAAATTAATAATTAAATATTTACAAATATCAAATTTACAACAAATTTCTTATTCAAGATTTCAATTCTCCTTCAACTACTATATCATAGCCATCTAATCTCACAACTCTCTTATACATCTTCAAAATGTGTATGACCACATGTACCCTTGGACCTGGCATGATCCTTCACACATAAGTAAAGAATCCAACCATAGTCTCACTATAGTAGTCAAAGTTGCCAGAGTAAAGAAATGTATGGTTGAGAATGAGCCCTCTTGTATGAAGTGGGTGATAAAGAATATTGTTCCATTTTTCGTGAAGAAAATCCCATGATGTACATGAGATTTCCCTCCTTACCCAGTCTCTCACAAAGTGTTAGGATAGATTTGTTGTGACTTTATCCATGGCCTCATATAGGTAGGTTATGATGGGCTTGTCACTATTAACCAAGAAATATTTATTAAAGTTTCACTAAAAGAAAAAACCTCCCTTCCTAAATCCCATAAGGATTCTCTAGAAACAAGTGAAGGTACAACCTATCCCCTAGGTTTGTTTTTAATGTTATTAACATACCATTCTATAAAAACAAACATTTTCCTCCACTCTAATTGAAAATTGAGAATGGATTGACATTGGTAGGGTGATGGTACAACATAACAAATTTCTATTATTTGTGATGTCATCGTGAGGGAATGACCATATATGGTTTGGTGATGCTCATATTCTCCTCATTTCCTCCTCAACATATCCAATATTAAATCAATGCAACGTATAAAGAAACAAATAATATGGGTTATCTCTTCATTATCAATTTGAGAAGTGCCACATAATCAATACCTTAGTAGTTATGTCTTGAAGAACATGCTCCACACCTATCTTTTTGTTGAATTTATCGAACAAATTACACAAGAAGGAGCATCCTCAAAATTTCTTTATTAACAAATCAAAACTTAAAAAGTGAAGGTCAATAGCCAAGGTAAATGTAAGTTAGTAAACAATCACTACCCCTATAATACATTTCCCTTGGACAACTAAGTTTCAGATTTTAGATGTCACAGAATATAAAATTTCCAATGTCAAAGACAAGTCAAGCTCCACATCTTCTGTATTAAAAATGGTCTTGTTTCAATCAATAGTTGGTTGTATATTGGTGAAATTATTATGACAACAAATCAATCCAAATTACTCTCTTGGCTCTGCATGGCCTTCAAACAACTTAGCTTCTGCATTAAAGCACACAATAAAGTAGTTTCCTAGAGGTTGAATTATGAGGTCTATTAGAGTACCAATCTTTCATAGTTCTTAGCGATCTAAGCTAATTATGACCTAAGTTCTTGCAACAAGGTTATAAACCAACAAGAATAATTTCATCTGGCATTATTTTACATATAACTTTGTCCATGACGTCCAAAATCCATTAGATTACCCTCTAACACAAATCAAATATTACGTTTTTGTTGGAAAACAAATCGATCTCAATCAATATCTTGTCTCTCAATAGCCTTCGAAATTCTTAGTGTCTACATCAAAGTAAACAATGAGATAAATATTCTAGGCCATTGAAACATATCCATACCAATCTTCTCGATAGGCTACAGAAAGGATTCAATCTTTGAAGGCATTGATTAACTAGGAGTTATGCAATCTCCTACGAACCCAATAGTTAAACCACTCTAAGGGGTCATTCTATCAGACTCAGAATATGCCATATAATGTATATCTGACATCTAATGAAAAGAGATCACATTCCATGTAGAAGCAAGTAAGTCTTTAAAGTCCCTAACAATACCCAAGTAGCAGAATTTAGTACGCAAATGGGAAAAATATATTCTAAACAATTATGGTTCCTAAATATGTGTTGTACATAAAGAATTTTCTATGCATATGGATATTGGATGAAGGGGAATGATGTGTGGTGTAAACCAAGTGTTTTCTTGATGTGGTTGAACAACACTTCACATTGTTTCCTTGGTGTTAATATTAGTGAATATTCCATCTCTGGTGGAATCAAGGAATAACCTTATTTGGGTTGATTTCTAATCAAAGAATAATGACATTTGATTAGTACAGTCACAATTTTTCTAATTTGTAGATAGGTAAATACTCATTCTCAAGTTTCTAACAAGTATTTAAGTACCTTAAGCATTGATTTCACGATATTTCCCCTTTTGATCATGAGCCACAATGGAACTTGTTCTTTTACCTCTATCGTGCCCCACAAACATTGTATGTAGGTATTCAACCATAATTTTTTATGTTGTCATATAGTTCTCCAAAATGTTATGCTTATTAAAACTCAAGCCACAACATTTGTCATCAAACTTATATAATCTAATTCTTATTAGTCATGTATTAGTCTTGGGCTCATGGATTTTTGTATGCACCTCATTGTTGTAGAATGTTCATTCCACAATATTGAGTTTGGCTATGTTTTATTTCGTGAATGGGAGTTATGCTAAGGAATGCAATTAGGGAAGGAATTTTGAAACTATGGATATGCAATAGTTTTTGTAGCATTTGTGGAGATGTGTTGTACATAAAGCATTTTTTGTGCATAAGGATATTGGTTTAAGGGGAATGACGTTCAGTGTAAACAAAGTATTTTTTTGATGTGGTTGAAGAGCACTTCCCAATCTTTCCTTGGTGTTAATATTATTGAATATTGCATCTCTGGTTAAATTAAGGAAGAACCTTATTTGGGTTTATTTAGCATAAAACAATAATGGCATTTGATTAGTACAGTAACATGTTTTCTAACATATAGAAATTGAAATCATCATTCTCAATTTTCTAACTAGTATTTAAGTGCTTTAAGCAATCAGTTTATGACCTTTTCCCTCTTGATCATGGGTCATAATGGAACTTATTCTTTTACCTTTGACATGCCCCAGACTATTTGCATCCTCTCTCCTTCAAACATTAAATACATGATCTTCATGGTGATGGGAAAACTTCAACATACATGTTTCTCTACTTAAACCTCTCCCCTCATACAATCTTAATGGAAAAGAACATCATACAACCCTAGGGAAATCCCCTTGAGACTAGAAAAGTACTAGTTGAAAAAGAGAGACATCCAAAGAGGATTTACTCGTCTCAATTTGGTCCATAATTCTATTGGTGCGGATTAACAAGCATAGACACAAGGGAAAGAAAAAATATCTAACTTGTAAATTGATATAATATCAAAATAAATATACCAATGAATAAGCCAATGACGATACCGAAGGAGGGAGAAGGAGGAGATGTTATACTTTAACCACATTCAATATGGAGTTGAATGGCTACAATGACTCATATTTAGCAGGTTACATTGATGACAGGTGAGCTTCCTCTCGCTCCTCTAATGAGCCATCTAATGCCCAGGAACCATGTAATGTCTTCAAACATGGACTAGTCCTAAAACGTAAATCACCCACAATGGGCCATTACTGTTTTTTAGTTTTTGGCCAATCTAATGTCCATTTCAATTAGAAATTCACATTTGAAAATGAGGGATCTAAAATCAAGATTTCCTTTTTATCAGAATAGTCAAGAGCCGATTGACTAACTTTCTAAATCTTGGTTACAACCAAATAAAAGGAACTCACCATTCAAAAACTATAGAATGGCGTGTACAATTAACACTAAGAAATGAATTTACATCTCAAGTTCAAAACATGGTGGTTGTTTTTGCTACTATAAAACCCTATATAGATGAAGAAATCACTGACATACCTAACTATACCTAATCCAACTGAAAATCAAGGGAAAATGAATGGTCTATTTTTATCAACAGACCTAGAGTAAGGTTACCAAGTATCATGGTCATGGTCGTGGTCGTGGTCATGGGATTCTTCATCGTCATTACTAAAGACATAAGAGGTGGATGATGAGGAGGAGAGGTATGGTAGATATTTGAATTTTGAAGGAATGGTGTTAAGGTTAGAGATAACAGAGTCTAAGTCACAGTCATCATCCAAGTGTAGGGAGTCCTAAATACGACACTTGAGAGAACCGAACATCATGTTGGGTTCATGCATCAACAAATGAAGAAAATTGGTTGAGGTTCCACCACTATCATCATCAATTAGGAAAGTTTCCACGTTGCCATCACTGTCACAGATGAAGTCCGACAGAATGGCACACGAAGTAGTTCATTCATTGGGCCTATGGATAGGCATGAATGGAAACAACTTCGCAATTTCCCAAAATTTAGGAATTAACTTGAATAATGACATATTTATGTGACACATGGTGAGCCCTTTTGCGATAGGAAAAGATATGACATCCACATCTCGTTTACAGTGGCTAATGGTTCAAGCCTCAAGTTCCCTTCTTTGAACAAATCTAGGAACCTTGCTTTCATATGCTATGTGTAGATTTGGTTGTTGTGGAAATCCCCCATGGCAGTATTATCCATGATTTTTTTATACTCACCCATTAATTTCTTAGGAAATTTGTCCACCAAAGGCTTCAGATCCATTCTAGCCACAACTGCAGATACAAAGTCCTTTTTTTCATGCACAGACACAACATAAAACACTAGAAGAGAATAGTGTGAAACCATAGCTCTCCCACATCCACTGCATGTGATGAGATGGTTTACCCCTTCTTGGTTATAGGCCATAGGAACTTCCTTGACCATAGTCGTTGCATATGCTTCCAGACTATAAGCAACAAACATATCAGATCAAGAACAGTTGGTACCTTCATAATCAATACCAAGCACTC